>JAUTXW010001036.1:205000-270247 GCA_030620095.1 Kuschelorhynchus macadamiae
ATATACACACACTTAGGACACAGATGGCGAAGTTTGGCCGTTGGCCATTCCTCCACTTAACCATGACCTGTGACCCTTATGTGGCCTACGATAAAAAAAAAAAAAATACAAATTGCAAACTTCTTTAGCACAAAAGTATAACAGACTAGACTAAAGTAAAAATGTGTATCTAATTACATAGTAATAAGTTCTTATAATCTATTCTGAGTCTTCTTATACTACACTGCCTAAACTGTGACGGAAGAGTATTATAAAGTTTAACAAAACTATAAGAAAAACATTTTTGGAACAACGATGTTCTGTGCTTTGGTATTGAAAGATAGTTCATATCTCTTAAATTTAAGTTATGTGCATTATTTCTAAACTCTAATTTTTGGTACAAATACAAAGGTTGCCTGTTGACTAGTAGTTTTTTAAAAAATATCATAGAGCAGAATTTGTACATACGATCACATCTTAACCAGCCAATTTGCCTGATATTGTTGGATACAGAGTCATATTTCCTTAAATTAAATATAAATCTACAACATGTATTTTGCACATACTGTATTCTATTCTTTGTAATGACATCAAGGAATGGAAAATATACAATATAGCAATAATTATAAATTGATATAACTTGTTATATCAATTTATAATTATTATCACACAACTTTTTTCTCATTTTAAAATTTAATATATATCTATTGGAAGTATAACAGTTTCATTTTTATATAACTTCTTTGTAAGAGACTTTGCACATGCTTATAAAATCTTAAATTAACATCCAAATAAAGGCCCAAATTTTTTGCACAATCTGAAAATTCCAAATAACTATTATCTATAATTAGCCGAAGTCTGTCCATAAGCACATTTCTTTTCTTCTCTGAACAAAAGAGAAGTACCTCTGTTTTATTAGGGTTAATTTTTAAATTATGTTCTCGCGAATATCGCAAAATGGCATCTAGATCATCATTTAATAACTCCGATGCTCTTTCAGGATCTGAAGGATCAAATATTAACAAAACCTGACCATCATCAGCATATGTCTGTAAATGAGTATTTGAAACCACTGAGAATATATCTGCAGTATAAATTACAAAAAGCAAGGGTCCAAGGATAGATCCCTGTGGCACTCCTGACACAACTGTTCTCGACTCTGACTGACCATTCTTTAGCCGAACTGATTGACATCTGTTAGACAGATATGACTTGAAAAATGATATTGTAATGTCATCAAATCCATAGTGATATAATTTAGAGCACATGAGATCATGATCAATCATATCAAAGGCCTTTGAATAATCAAGGAGTGTCAAGATTGCCCCCATCTTTGCATCAAGAGCCCTTGTGATATTGTCTGTGATATTCAACAAAGCAGAGGTTGTGCTGCGCCCTTTGATAAACCCTGATTGATGAATCGGAATCAAATTATTTTGCTGAAAATATTGGAATATTTGTGTGTGGACCACTCTTTCCAGCACCTTAGACAAAACAGGCAACAAGCTGACTGGACGCAAATCACTGACATTTACAGGAGTTTTTACTTTAGAAATTGGGGTAACAACTGAATTTTTCCAGCACCATGGAAAATATCCTTTTTCTAAGCAACTGTTAATTATGTTAGTGACATGATTAATTACAGTTGGCAAGCTTAGTTTTAACATGAAAAGTGTCAAATCATCATTCCCAGCTGCATTGGATCTAATACTGTTAACACAATTATAAACATCAAATGGGCTAACCAGTTTAAAAGAAAAATTGAAATCTTCGTTGAATTTGGTATTATTATAGAACCTTATCTTATTATCACAGTTATTAGTTTTCTGAAAAACACTACCGAAATAATCGTTAATGGTGTCTGGATTGGAAAAAACTGAAGGAAGGTCATTGTTATTTGTTTTGGAAGAATATACATTAAAATCTTACAATGTCCTCCATAGCTGACGTTGACCTTTTTGATTTGAAACATAAGCTAAATATGCAGTCTTTTCTGGACGTATAGCAGCTTTTACAATATTTCTAAGAGTTTTATATTGTTCTCGATTTTCTGCAGTGTTTTCCTGTCTTACTCTAACCCTAGCTTTATCTCTTTCTTTCATTAAATTTTTAATTGCTGCGGTTAACCAAGGTGCACGAGGTTTATTTAGCCTTACAGTTCTAAATGAAGCATGAATTTCAAATAAAAATTTCAAATTATTAGTTAAAAAGCTAATTTTATCATCTATATCATTAATGTAAAATATATTGTCCCATGGAATACCTGCAAGATCTTGTAAAAAATGATTTTCATTAAAGTCTTTAAAATTTCTAAAGGTGACATACTTGGCAATTTTTTTATTCAATGGAACTTCTACTTTACAAAATGTCATCATATGATCACTAATTACACTAGCATCTATAATGCCACTATCAACTACATTGTCTTTTGTATACACAAAGATTGGATCTAATAGAGTAGCTGTTCGATCCGCCACCCTTGTTGGCTCATCTATCACTTGAACAAAACCATAACTATCAAATAATCTGCTGGCAGGATTCATAATGTTTAACATATTTATATTGAGATCACCAAGGGCCACAATATAATTATCCATTGGCAAAATTTCAGGCAGCAGGGTATCCAACACATTTACACAATCGAGAACATTATTACCTGTTCGGTACATAACACCGACTGCCACAGTCACTTTATTAATCACTTTGATTCGAATCCATAGGTATTCAAAACCCATGACAACTGGTAAATTGGGAAATGGGATAATCTCACATTTAAAGTCTGACTTGACATAAATGCCTACGCCTCCTCCTCTTCCAAGTCCACGATCTTTTCTGTAAAAATTATAACCAGGAATAGACACACAATCAGCTGTAGTCTTATCATTTAGCCAAGTTTCTGTGACCCCAACAATATCAAGATCATTTGTTTGTACCAAATGCACAAAATCATTGAAACATGTGAAAATTGACCTTAAATTTAAATGAGCACATTGTAAAAAAGTCTTATTTGGATTAATATTGGTCTGGATTGGCTGCAGCAATGAAAGTTTGATTTAGTCCCTGTCAGTAAAGTATTCCACTCTTCGACTGATCTCCTGAATAATAATCGCTCGGCAAGGGCATTCTCGGTCCAATGCTGTGTGGTTAGTATCAAAGTTGTTGCTTTTATTTTTGTTATTTTTACCTACACAATTTATACATCTTGTCATTTGTGACTTACAGTCTTTATAGAGATGATTTCCACCACATTTTGAACAAACTGCGTATTTTGCCTTGCAATCTTTTGCATAGTGGTTATACCCCATGCATTTATAGCACTGTAACACACTTATGTGGTTAAAAACATATCCCTGGACCAGCCAATGGTCACCCTGCCTTGAGATAGCAGGATATTATGAGTTTTACAGTCACACTCAAGAATTAGATCAACATTTTTATATTTATTAACAGATTTCTTTCAAATTCTGATGTGAAAATTGTCGTCTGTTGGCAGATTATTGCACTTTATAATTTCTCTTATAATCTCTTCTTCATCATCTTCAATGCTGGTATCTGTACTATTTAAATTTACAACCTTTAGTTTTGGCTTTTTCTTAATTGGAACTTCGACGATGTAGTCCCTGCCTATCTCCTTTTCTATTTTATTTTTCAAGGAAGCTATATCCTTACTATTTTCACTACCTATAACTACAGCTCCTTTTGAAGCATTTCGAAATTTTGATATTTGCAAACCAATGGGGTTAATTTTTCCTCTAATATCCTCAAAGTCAAAGTCAAAGTCAAAATATGCTTTATTGCCAATTAAAATCAATATTTTGTTGACAAAGCTGTTTCAATAAGAAACACAAAATACATTTAACAAAAATAATGCTAACTTGATAAAATTGAAATAAAGTACATACATGTAAAAAAGAATACACTCAAAATTACAACAGTTTCAAATACATATTTGAAGTCAAATAGTTTAAAAATTAAAATAAATGTAGAGGAACAGAAAACGATATTTACAACTAAACACAAACAAAGAGCATCAATAAACATCTAAGATTTTACAAAGAACAAGACTATATATACATTTTAACAAGGAAATACAAACTGAAAAGCACTCTTAAGCAAAATTTTCTTGAAAAAATTCATTAACGTCTTAAAAGGGCCGCACAATTAACAGTGATTGTAGTTTCCCTCTAAACAACCTTTCATCCTTTATCTGCCGAATCCCAACAGGTAAGTGATTGAAAATTTTTTTGCCATTGTATATAATAGAGTTTTGGCACTGCGTAGAAGTAGGAACAGGGAGAGCAATATTATAGATTTGCCGAGTATTATGAACTGAGTGGTCCCCTATAGTATGTTTGAATTTTCTGTGCATCAAATAAGCTGTTTCCAGTACAAAAAGACAAGGTAAAGTCAATATTTTTGTATCTAAAAACAGGGGCTTACATGAGTCTCTTACCCTTGCCTTACATAAGTACTTTATGGCTCTCTTTTGTAGCACAAATACTTGATTGAAAAGCTGCCTTGAGCAGGCTCCCCAGAAGCAAATTCCATACCTCAGGTTCGACTCAATCAGGGCAAAATATGCATTTCTGGTGGTTAAACCATCTAACTCGTTGCTAATAACCCTAATTGCATAGCAGTTAGATGATAATTTTGAACTAAGGTTATTTATGTGTTCTTCAAATTTTAGTTTATTATCAATCAAAATACCCAGGAATCTATTTACATTTAAATTGTTCAAAATTGAATTTTCGAGTGGTACATCATTCAATTCACATTTAAAGGACATAATACACGTTTTATTTACATTTAAAGTAATTCGATTTGCATCACACCAGTTTTTAATAAGAACAAGATCGGAACTTACTTTTTCATGTAGTTCTAATTGATCCGTACCATCCCACAATACTGTGGCATCATCAGCGAATAACGTAAATTTTCCGCCAATATGAAGATTTGCAATATCGTTTATGTACAGAAGAAACAAAATGGGACCCAAGACCGAGTCCTGTGGAATGCCGTACTCAACATTTAAATATTTAGAAACTTCATTTTTAAAATTTACCTTTTGCACTCGATTTGATAAGTAAGGCCTAAACCATCTTAAAGCTATTCCCCTAAAACCATATGTTTCCAATTTTTCCAAAAGTATTTTATGACTAATGCAATCAAACGCCTTCGATAAATCGCAAAAAATTGCTGCAGCTGAGTTCTTATTATTAAGTTTTATATATACTGACTCCAGAAATGAAAATATAGCATCATTGGTACTTTTATTATTTTGAAAGCCAAACTGTGAAGTACTTAATATATTATGTTTCTTCAAGAATATTAACATACGTTTTTTTACCAATTTTTCTATTATTTTACCCATGGTTGTCAGCAGAGCAACCGGTCGATAGTTTTCTGGGCGATTCAAGTCCCCACCTTTAAGAATCGGAATTACAACAGCTTTTTTTAAAGAGGAAGGAAATTCTCCCGTCGAAAAAGAAATATTAATGGCCTCAGCTAAAACAAACATTGCTTCGTTTGGCAGTTTTTTAAGTATTTTAATTGATATATTATCCCATCCTGATGCCCTTGACTTTTTTATATCAGATAGTACTTCTTTAAGTTCATTTGTATTTGTGGGTGCCAGGAAAAACGATTCAAAGATGGTTGTTTGATTTAGATATACTCTAAAATCTCTGTTTTCTGGAATTTTACTTGCCATGTTTGCAGCCACGGAACAATAAAAATCATTCAGTTGATTGGCTGAAAGATTAGATCCATTGTTATGAAAACTATTTTTACATTTACCTCTCAGTTCATTAACTGCTTTCCAAGCTTCTTTTTGTACATTTTGTGAGTTTGCTAATCTACCTTTATAATAAATTTGCTTGGCTACCCTTATTGTTCGCCTATAAGTGGATCTATAGGCATTAAAGTAAGTTACAAAAAAAGGGCAGTTGATAAAATATTTCCTTAAATGGTGTAAAGCTCTCATATTTTTGCCTGAAACCCTTAAACCCTTAGTAATCCAAGGTTTTTTTTTATGCATTCTTAATTTCCTGAATGGAAACGACAAATCAAAACTATGTACAAGCTGTTTATGAAAATTATCTAGTGGATTCACTGCTGATAAAATGTCATCCCAAGGAATACCACTACAATATTGTGCGAACCTTTCGTAATTTGCTCTTGTATACAGTCTGCCCATTCCTACAGTGTTTCTGATCCTATTCCTACGTGTACATATTTTAAATCTACAGAAAAGTGCTTCATGATCTGAAATTCCTGAATTTACTATTTTACATTCTACATCATTAGCAAATAAATTACAACACATATAATCTGATAACGTTGCTGAATGCGAAGTGATTCTAGTTGGACAATCGACAAACATTTGCAGTTTGAATGTGTTGAGCAGACCACTTAAAGTCTGAGTATTTACATCTTGAGCATTTAAAAAATTTATATTTAGATCCCCACACATAATAATACTTGAGTTCATTGGAAATCCCAATAAGATGGTTTCGAGCTTAGTAAAGAAATTTCTTAGTTCACTCGATGGGGCTCTGTACAAGCACATAACATATAAATTCAAATTTGTACAATGCACCAATGAAAATTCAAATATTTTCTCCTCTAAAAGATTGTCAAATTTGTTAATTTTTGTAAAGTTATTTTCGTTTAGGAAACGATTATGTATAAAAATCAAAGTACCTCCGATTTTTTAAATTTGTTCTACAATATTTATCAACTAAAACATAGTTCATTAAAAAAACTGGTTCATTTATATTAAGCCAATGTTCACACAGTAAAACTATTTTTGGAAATCTCAAATTATCCAGTAGAATTGAAAGTTCGTCAATTTTTACTCTGACTGTTTGGATATTTAAAAACATTAAGGTGACATTATCGTCGTCAGGCTGCTCTCTAAAAAAACATCATTATTTGTGTCATCCAAATTAATTATATCATTGCCCCCCTCTGGCATATGTTGTTGATTTTCCTCAACGAGGTTTAAACTAACATCAATCTGAGAATTACCCAAACACAATACATAAACAAGTGGCGCAATAACATGCGTAACAGGCGTGTTTATATAAAGGTACAATAATTCACATAAGGTTCTTTTTGTGTATCTAAAATTGTTGTTTATAAAGCTGTTCTTTATGACTCGCACTGACTTAATTTTTGATTCATATAAATTGGAGAATTTTAAAACCTTTTTATACAAGTAACTATCAGTAGAGTTCGTGTCCTTATATTTAAAACATGCAATTAAATTTGTATATTTACCTACTCCAAATATTTCTTTAAGGTGTGACATATAAAAGTGTTCAATATTTTTTAGATCCAAACATAAAACTACAAAATCATTTTGAGTGTGTAATTTAGTTTGAGCAAATATATTTTTAGAGATTTCGTATAAACTTGCATTAGGTTTCACGATGCTCTCAATAATAAAATTGTGATTCGTAAGGGATTTTAAAATAAGAGAGCAATTCTTAGCACTTTCGTCTCCTAGGATAAGAACTCTTCTTGGTCGAACATTATTCCTTTTGTTTGTCTTGTTCTGCTTCTTTTCCAAATCTCTAAGTAATTGAGACGACAAATTATTTTTATATTTTACTAACTCAGATTGCAGTACCTTCAATTCAGCAGCATAAAAATCATTTTCGGCTGTCATTGTTTCAATACTGGTTAATAGTTGGTTTTTAATATCAGTAAGTTCGACTATTTTTTCTTTAAGGGAATTATTTAGGAAGTGAATTTCATGTATTGGCATTATCAGTTCTTGATTATCCACTTGCTGAGGTTCTTCACTGGTCACAGAATTTGCATTATTTGATGTTTGTGTTCCAATATTGCAATTTTGTCTAGATGTTGTTTGAACTTGAACGTTTCTTCTTTGAAAATCTGTTTGAACGCCTGCAGATGCAACATCAATATTTTGGAACGAATTTAAGCGTTTAGTTTGTTCGTTTAATTTCCCCTGGAGTTCATTTATGCGAAGTTTATATGTTTTAATTTCATCAAGAAAATTGGTCCTGTTTGGTATTTTTGCTATCTTGCTCCTTTTTTGGCTTTACGATTCTTATAGACTCATTCTTTAGTGCACTAGCATAAGAAGGCATTCTCTTTTCCATATCTACAGGTGCTAACAATGGAAATCCATTATTTTTGAGTTCATCATATTTTTTCGTTATATCTGCCAATTTTTCTTTTAATATGCAAAAATCCTCTTTTATAATCATATTTTGGTCCTGAATTTGCTTCAAAACCAATTTAAATAACAAATTTTCCATTTCAATTTGATTGAGTTTGTTTACATTTCCAGGATCATAGGTTAAGTTTTTTAAACAACAAATTACTCGCGTATTATCAATGTTTAAGCCCTTTTTTCTTTGAAAACAACTGGGGTGGAACACAGAGCCACAAATTACACACATTACAATATTTGATAACCATTTTTTTGCACAACATTTGTAAGAAATCTCGGGAGGTTCCGAATCGACATCGTTATCGGCCGCCATTTTTGGAACTCATTTTACCGATTTTTTTATTAAGTTGGATGATGGGATAGGTAGACGTAAATTCATTTGCCGACGGGTCACGTACCTCTGGTCCGAACAATGTACTGATCTCTATTAATATATATAAGACATACAGTTTCCAGAATATACAAACATTTATTTTATTTTATTTATTCAGATAGGAAATCCTAATACAAAGTATTAAAAATAAAAATTGTTCAATAAAATCTCTCACTAATACTATTTGGTATGGTTAACAATAAAGTACATTTCATAATTACAACAAAAAAAAAAAAAAAAAACAAAATCACATTTAAAATTTCAGACATAGTCAACCATTAAAATTATTAATATTCTGTGCGGTAAGTTTTATTGGAGGTACAGACTTAATATATGTTTTTTAAGCAATTTCTTAAAACTAGCATTCGTTTTGGCATTTTTAATATTTACAGGTATCTTATTATATTCATTCAGACCCTTATGAAATAAAGACATCATGGTACTGCTATATCGTGTTCTAGGTATGTGATAATGATTATTGTTCCTGGTTGGGTAGTTATGAATCTCATTTCTTAATGTTAGAAACTCGTTAAAATAATCTGGCATTAGACCTTTGGTTAATTTAAAAATAAATGACATAGTTAGAAAATAAAGCCGTTGTTTTACTGATAGCCAACCTAGTAGTTTACGCATTATTTTTCTTGGTGTATACCTACTACATCTAAGGATAATCCTCATTCCTCTATTGAACAGTACTTCTAGAGAGTTAACATATTTTTTGACATCAAATACAAAACAGTTGCACAGTAGTCAAAATGGGGTTGCAATATACTTTTAAACAATGTGACACGTGCATAAAAAGTTAAGCTTTTTGCAGCCCTCGCAAAGTTTTTTCCTAATTTTTTTCTTTATAAAATTGAAATGGTCTTTAAAACATAAAGTACTATCAATATGAAAGACAAGGTATTTAATGCTATTAACCCATTGAAGCTCTTTACCCTCTATATCTAGTTTATAATTATTTAAGTTTACATTTCTTAATTTGTTTCTGGTTGTTGTTAACATTATTTTAGATTTGTCAACATTAAGTTTTAGTTTGTTTACCTTAAGAAAATCGTCAAATTTCATAAGTAGTGCTTTAATTTTCTTAATAACCTCATCTAACGACTTACCACTACATGAGAATAATGTGTCGTCCGCAAAAAGATTGATATACTCAAGGCCCTCAATAAAATTGATGTCATTTAGGTATATAATAAACAACAGGGCTGCCAAAACGCTTCCCTGTGGCAGACCATATATTTTCTCTTTCACCTGATTCACACTTTCCCACTTTAGTTTTTTGAAATCTGCCATCTAAATATTCTATAAACCAATTCATAACATTACCTCCAATACCATAGTACTGAAGTTTTTTAAGTAAAATATTTCTATCAATTGTTTCGAAAGCTCTTTGAAAGTCTAAGAAAACTGCAACCATAAATTTTCCTTCCTCCACATGAATTTTCCACTTTGACACGGTCAACTGTACAGCGGTTTCTGTGGAGTGACCTTCCCTAAACCCCGACTGGTTGCCTAGGAATAATTTATTAGAATTAAAGAAATATGAAATTTGTTTATATACTGCTTTCTCTATACATGGTAGAGTGTTAACAGGCCTAAACTTTGAGACTTGATTTGCGTTTGATATTTTAGGAATTGGTGTTATAGTGCTAGTTTTTAGGTTTTTGGGGAATTTGCCATATTTCAAAGAGACATTAACAAAATGTAGTATTACGTGGCCAATGCTACTCAATGTGTTTTTGATAAAGTAGGAATTTAAATATTCAGAACAATTATTTTTGCGTTTAAGATTTTTTATAATGCTTTTTAGTTCTTCAAATGTAATGGTATGAAATTCTTGCAGGTATTGTGGTATTATAAACATATTTTGGCAGTTCCATTCTTTATGTGATTGTATACTTTCAGCAATGTCCCCTATGCTTGTAACAAAATAATCATTAAACATACATGCAGCTTCATATTCATTCTTTGCACTCACTGGTTCTTCATTCATACTAAAATTAATGTTTTTATAGTTCAACTCATTATTCTGCATTTTATACAAATTTTTAAGGCATTTCCACATTTTCCTACTGTTATATTTATTTATATCGATTTGATTTTCATAATATTGATACTTTTTTAATTTTAATGTGTTAACAAAAATATTTCGTTTATGTTTATATTCCTCCCATAAGACGGTTTTATTTTCTGTACTACTTTTATATTTTTGGTATGCAATATCCCTATCTTTAGCTTTGCTTTTGATATCTTTATCATACCATGGTACTGAATAATTATGAATTTCAATTTCTATCACAGGATAATTACTATCTACAATTAACTTACAATTTTTATAAATATTTTCCCAAATAATATTGATATCACAGCTTGCAGTTTCCCATTGGCAGGTCAACAACAGCATGTTTATGTCCAGGAAAGCATCTTCATTTAATTTTCTTGTGAACACTTTCTTTTTATTCACTTTTTTATTAATATTTTGTTTTGTATGTTTTCTAATTTTAACTCCTATGATAGAATGACCTGCTATCCTGGGCACATCATACACTTCAACCACCAATGATGTGATCTTACTTAAAACATAATCTATTAAAGTTTTACTATTTTGTGTAATTCTTGTATAATCTACAACATTCTGTGTTATACCAAAAATGTCTAAAAGATTTTTTATTTTTCTACTATAAAAGTCATTACCATTAAAGTCCAAATTAAAATCGCCTAAAATAAGAATGTTATTACTGTGACAATAATCCTCGAATATTTCTTCTAATTTATTTAAAAATACTGAGTGGCTTCCATTAGGTGAGTGGTATACACCTCCGATCATCCAGTCTGTCCCATATATTTGCACAGAAAGAAATTGAAACCAGTAGTTTCCTTCCGTGATGTATTGGTTGCCCACATGATGAGTTAGTTCTTTTTGGACCAACATCATAATACCCCCTGTATGTCGTGAGTGAGAGTCACAGCGTATAGTTTCATACTCATCTACTTGTGTTTCTATTTCTTCTACATCTTGCGTGCAGCAGGTTTCACTTAAAATAATTAACTTTGGCTTACATTGCACAATTTTAACCACTATTTCATCCCTATTTGATACAAAGCTCTGGACGTTAACATACAGGATATCGTCACATTCTAACCTCATTATCGGTTCCCTTGTCTTCCATAATGTTTCGTAAAATTCCCTTGAGAAAAAATTGACGTTGACCATATCTATTTCCATTTCTATACTTCCAATTAGCAATAAAGGGTTTGACATTTACATTAATAGGCCATAGTTCGCTTTTCAGTATATTATTTTCAAATTGGGGTTCAATAGCAACCTTGAAGGATGCTTTGTGAGGGTCTTTTTTCGATTCTAGTTTTTCACATGAAAGTATTTGGGTACCGTTCTGCTCCAAATGTGCTTTTATCTGCTCTGTTGTAGTAGTTGCTACTAGGTTATCAATGAAGAACCATTTTCTTTCACATGCCGCACTCAAAAATGCCATTGTTGTCCCTGTTCCTATAATGCCATGGTTGTTATTTTTTGTTTTCACTTTGTTCACCACCTCATTATTTTTGCCGTTTTCTATACCATCAAACTGGTCATTGCATAAATTTATAATTTCATTCATTTTTTTCTCTGTGGCTTCTCTAAGCTCTATAGCTCCTTTTAAATTTTGTAGGTTGTTTTCTGGTTTGTTGGCATTCCATTTGGCATTTGTTGCTATGCCCATTACCTCATGCACTACGGAGCTAGTTGATTCTTGTATATCCTTAATAGCTTTCCCTATTTGTTTTTCAAGTTGCTCCCCTATCATATTGGCTTGGCTTTGAATGGTTTTTTGTAAGCAGTTGATAATTTCATTGTTGATACTACTTTCACTTTTACCTGTTATATTTTCCTTTTGCTCAACTTTTCGTAGTTGTTTTTTTACTCCATTTAGTTCAGTTTCCATATTCATTATTTTCTTCATCATATTTTCCATTGTGCTTTTTAGTTCTCGAAAGTTGATGCTTAGTATTGAATCGGTGCATTCATGGCAAAAATAGAATAATGTTCGGCTTGAAGATTGCAGTATCACTCGGACTTCGTTGGATAATAATCCAGCCTTCCTTCCAGCACAATTTTTACATGCTATTCTATTACAGGAGTCACAATTGGAACCAAATAATACGGCTTTATCTTCTTTTTGGCATTCTAAGTCGCAAAAATTGCATTTCATTTTGTATGTCTTTAGGTTATGTTTACACTTTAAAGTAGTTTTTTGAATTTTAAAATAACTTTCTCACATAAACTCAATTTTACATATATAAATTTACTGTATCTACACAATTTCCAATCAGATGAATACCAAGTCTACAGAATGTTCGAATTTCAATCACGTTTTTCACTTGTCAGTTTTCGACGAAAAAGTACAAAATTTCATGATTTTCATGCGATTCCTTTAACACTTGGAAGAATTTAGTCCTTTATCAACCCAATTTCGTGCAGTACACTAAATAATTCTACTTAATTTTATTAAAATTGACGAAAATTTCACGACGCAAAACAAAAAAAAGCAAAACATAGAAGAGTAAGAATCCGCAGACGAACAAACAGGGGCCTACATGTGTCGCGTGGCCGAGCATGACATAGATATCGAATTGCTCTCTTTTGAATCACGAACAACATGTCAAGCAGATGTTTAGTTGCCGAGCCCCAAAAAGCAATGCCATATCGAAGCCGCGATTCAATCAGTGCAAAATAAACAGTTTTAGACAAATCAGACCCCGACTCCTGGACTACGATTTTTACTGCAAAGCAGCCGCACGACAATTTTCCGCCATGTGGCTATCAGACTTTAGACCACTATCAATGATGATGCCCAAGAATTAGGAGTTCTGCTGCCTGACAAGAGATGCACTACTAATTGTTATGTTCTCTAGATCACATTTAAAGCAGATCATGCTAGTTTTGTTAACATTCAGCGACAACAGTTTAGAGTCACACCACTCCTTCACCTTTCTCAAGTCAGATGAAGCAGACAGGGAGTTAATGTCTGCATTGTGCCAGAGAATGATAGTGTCATCCGCAAACATTGTGAATTTACCCCGGACATCCAATCTGGCAAGGTCATTTATGTACAATAGAAAGAGAAGAGGGCTCAGAACTGACCCCTGCGGAACTCCCCACTCAAAACCACACGCTGCCGACGCCCTGTCAGATACAACTCGAACCAAGAATGGGCCACACCACGGAAACCATAGTGATGGAGTTTCTGCAGCAGAATTCTGTGACTCACGCAGTCAAAGGCTTTAGATAAGTCACAGAAGACAGCTACAGAATACTTGCCCTCATTGATGTGAGAATACAATTCTTTAAGTAGGCTAAACATGGCATCATTTGTACCACTATTCTTTTGAAATCCAAACTGTACCTTGGAAAGTATGACGTTGTGCTCCAAGTATGAGACCATTCGACTTTTAACCAGCTTTTCGATGATTTTAGAAAGGGCAGACAAGAGCGAGATTGGACGGAAATTGGATGGATCATTCAAATCGCCACCCTTGTGAAGAGGAACCACTTTAGCAGAGGTCAGACATGAAGAGAAAAAAACCCCTCTCCCACGACATATTAATAGCACAAACCTGGCCCTCCAGAACTGCATCAGGAAGGTTCATGAATATTCTAACAGACAGCTCATCATCCCCAGAAGACCTTTTATTCTTTATAGAGGTTATTTTTTTTAGTTCATATAAATCGATTGGTAAAAAGTAAAAAGAATTCTGTATAGTTACACCTGACAAATAAGTAATTGACTCGACCACTGGATTAAGGTTCCTAGTGAGGGAATCTGCTATAGAACAGAAGTAATTATTAATGTCATCAGGAGGCAGGTCAGGTTCGACCATAATGTGATGTCCATTACTATGCCGAATTTCATTGACAATAGACCAGCTTTCTCGTTGCCTGTTTGCTGACATGTTCAAGCGATCTGAATAAAAACTTGCCTTAGCCACAGCAACCAATTTACGACAGAGTGCTCGATATCTAGTAAAATATTGGTGAAATAATGGACAATTAGTAAACTTCCTGATTAGATGTAGAGATCTGAGATTCTTGGAAGATGTTTTTAATCCAGCAGTAAACCATAGCTTTTTAAGTTTTTTGTTCTTCAATTTTCTAACAGGAAATGCATTGTTGAAGATAGCAACCATTTTTTCATGAAATGTATATGTATATAGGGTCATAAGAGATATGCATACTCTCCCAATTTGCATCATTGCATAATTGGTGAAACTTTTCATAATTGTTTCTACTGAAAATTCTGCCATATCTATGCTTTGGACCAGGACAGTTGACACTGATTGATATGGAGAACTCAACTCCTTCGTGATCTGATAGGGCAGCATTAATAAATTCAAATTCAAATTCAAATTTCTTTATTCGTGTCAGTACAAAAAAAAGTTTACACACGTCAAACAGTAGAAAATACTATATATTTTTTTTTTTTTTTTTTTTTTTTAATATAAGTACACATACAGATCCATATAAAATCAACATGAAAGATACATACATATATTGCTAAAATTAAGTTAAAACTAAAATAAAATACAACACAAACATTGACATCTTATAAAATCACACTATAAAATACACGCAGAATCTAAAAATTCGTCCACTGAGTAGAATGCCCCCTGGAGCAACAACTTCTTTATGGAGCTCTTAAAAACTTTAAGTGGTGCCTCCCTCAAGGAAGTTGGAAGTTTATTGAAAAGTTTTATACCCAAATAGTTTGAGCCATTTTGACACCTTTTCAGACGACAGTAACCTGTGACTAGGTCACCTTTACCTCTTGTATCATATTCATGGACATCAACATGTCTTCTATATCCTGTTAGGTTTTTTTTAACATACAATAATGTTTCCAACATGTACAGGGAAGGTAGGGTTAATATGTTTAACATCACAAATGTGTCCCTGCAATCATCCCTATATGACAAACCACTAACTACCCTGATAGCTTTCCTCTGGAGACCAAAGACTCTCGAGACATCCGAAGCATGACCCCAAACGATGATTCCATAAGACATGTGCGACTGCACGAGGGCATAGTATGCCTGCAGCAACACATCCCTGGTTACACAGTGAGCAAGATTTCTCAGGACAAAAATGTTTGAATTTAATTTATTACAGATGGAATTTATGTGGTTGTGCCATCGCAGCCTAGGGTCCAAGTTAACACCCAGAAACCTCACATCACACTCAATTTCCTCGCCAGAAAGTTGTCTCATGGAAAATGTCATATTGTTGGTTTTTGCTACGTTCAGGAATAGCATATTAGAAGAAAACCATGTCTCAGCTGCTCCTTGTGCCTCAAGGGTCCTCATTTGAGACAGTTGTTTATCTTGGTGTTTGAAGGCTATTGTCGTATCATCGGCAAAGAGTGTCCAATGCACCTCAGGGTGAGCAAGGGGCACATCATTGATGTAAATAAGAAAAAGTAGAGGACCGAGCACCGATCCCTGAGGCACTCCAACTGTTACCGGTAGGACATCCGAATCACCATCAGCAAGTCTCACATGTTGAGTCCGGTTAGTCAGATATGAGACGAGCAGGTTGATACTACTACTGCACAAATTATATGCTCCCAGCTTCCGCAGCAAGACATCATGGGGGACACAATCAAATGCCTTACTCAGGTCACAAAATACAGTAGAAACATACTCAAGATGTTCAAAAGAGTCCTCTATGTAAGAAACTAAGTCCAGGATACCCAAACCAGTATTCCGCTCCCTCCTAAAGCCAAATTGGGATTCTGAAAAAATGTGTTTAGTTTCAAAGTAGGTTGCGATTTGAGAAGCTAAGCATTTCTCAAACACTTTTGAAAGTATTGGCAATAGTGAGATTGGTCTATAGTTTGAGGCATCCCCAGTGCTACCCTTTTTGTGTATTGGTGCCACAACAGCATGTTTGAGGCAGTCCGGAAAAACGTCCTTACAGATACACAAGTTTATTAGTTTTGCAAGCGGAATATAGATCAAATTATTTATTAGTTTTAATAGGGGAACATTTAGATCAAAGCAATCACGACTTGTTTTATTATTTAGTTTATTAATTATATCTCTAACCTCAATGAAAGTGACTTCCGAAAAACAAAAACTTTAGTTGATATTAAAATTTTGACTATTTATGTGTCTGAGCGGATCTACATCCACTGGGACAACAATGTTCTTGTGTATTTCATTAGGTATGTTAACAAAAAAAGTGTTAAATTCATCTGCCGTGATACTAGATACACCCGACAGCCCATTGGAGCTTCCCCGATGTTCATTAATTATTTCCCACATGCATTTCGTGGGATTACTGGAGTTTTTTATTCTGGTGTTGTTGGAAATTAACTTACAATCAGTAATGGCACGTTTATACATTAAGCGATAAGAATTTCTTTCTTGTTTTAGACCTTCAGTATTAAAAGTTTTGCACAAGTCATTAAGAAATTGAAGATTTTCCCTCATTTCCCTTAACTCATTGGTAAAGATAAAAGTGGTTCCCCTTTGTTTAGGCTTTAGTATTAGTTCCCTTTCTGGAAAAGAAGATTTTAAACTATCCTGTAAAATTTCAGTAAACAGCAAAAATTTTGTATTTATGTTAACATCTATGTCATTAATAAAACCCCAATCAACTGACTCTATCAAATTATAAAACATAAGTCTACCTTTTTCAGTAAATGGTCTTATCAACTTGTTTAATTTTGTCGTGTCATCTGGTACGGAACACCTCAACTGTACCTCCATTGATTGACCCAGATGATCTGAAAAACTATTCCGAAGCAGACTTATCTTATAGTCCCCAGAAAAAATATTAGTAAAAATATTGTCAAGACAATTCGACCCCCTTGTTGGATCTGAAATTGTCGGATTAAGTCCATATGACAGAAGCAAACTACACATGTCAGCACTCCTCTTATCGTTTGTTCCAAAATGTACATTAAAATCACCTACTATTATTATTTTATCTCTTATATTTAAAAGTTCAAGACATGCTTCAAGGCGCTCTAAAAATGTGTCAAAACAACCCGAGGGGGGTCTATAAATTGTTACTAGATTAAGATGAAAATCCTTGAGAAAAACCCCACAAAATTCAGAGCATTTCTCAATGCTTAGTTTACTAACCTCTGTTAAAGGCAAATAATTGAAGTTGTTACCAAAAGTTGCTACTCCACCGCCTCCACCCAGTTTACGGGAAAAGCCGCCAACAAAGGGAAGGTCATTAATCTTCACTGTATTTATCTCATCATCTCGTAACCAGTGTTCGCTTATACAAAGCGTGTCGGGAGATTTGTCCAAAAGATATGTTTCCAGTTCTGGTATCTTATTTCTGAGTGACTGCATGTTGAAATGGTACAACTTTAGAAAAACTGCATCCTTCATGTTTTGAGGGACTGCAGGCGTTGCAGGTTGCGAAAATGGTTAATTATGGTACCTGTAGGCCAGAGGTCTGCCGACATAATGGTCTTCTGCTTCTCCATGGGTACAGTTAGTTTAAAGGAACATTGGTATTTGTCCTTTTTTGTCCATATCTTCTCACAGGAACAGCCATCACCCAGGTTGTGCTTTTTGAGGAAATTTAGCACATTCTCTGCTTGCATTAGTGGGTCCATTCCGGATATAAAAATCCAAGCATGCTTTCTTGCTACTAGTAGTGCGTCTTCCGACTCATTTTTTCCCTTTATTGGTTCAGGTCGACTAGTTCTTTGTATATATGTAACAGCACAGGTAACCAAGTTACCACTGTAATTAGAGCAAATATAATCTATAGTCGTACTTGAACATTTTGAAATACGAGTGGGTGACTCAACATGCAGATGCAGATTATAAGAATTTAATAAATGAATTAAGCTAAGGGTAGGAACAGAACTTTTGTTACCAAAGTCAATGTTAAAGTCGCCGCATAATATTATATAAGAAGAACTATTAGATAGTTCGGACAATAGAGCATCCAATCCAGTAAGGAAATCATCAACATTTGATAAAGGAGACCTGTAAATGCAAATGACATAAAGCTTCAGTCTTTTGGAAAAAATGATAGAAAACTCCAGAACAGTTTCCATTAATAGAGCATTATACTTATCAATATTTTGAAATAAATTATTTTCTAAAAACTTGTTGTTTCCCAAAATCAAACTGCCCCCATGGGTTGAAATAGACCTACAAAAAATTGATAAAACTGAGTAGTTTGGAACATGTATAATTTCATTTTGTTTCAACCAATGCTCAGTAATAAGCACAAAATTAGGAAAGTGGCATTTATCCAGAAATAGTGCCAGTTCATAGCCTTTTTTCCTTGTGGATTGAATGTTTAATAATAATACCTAAGAGCCCTAAGATAGAAACCTTGTCTGAATTGAGACCAATTTCTCTCCTAACAATTTATGTTAAAATTTTAGAATTACTCTTTTGCAACATGATTCTTCCTGGAGTTCAGTCTGGTTTTCGGAAGGGTCATGATACAGTGTCAGCCCTTACTAATTTTACCACCAATATCGCACGAAACATGGATGACGCTAGAGTATCTTGCTAGGTCTTACTTGATTATAGCAAGGCATTTGACCTAATTAATCATCAAATGGTAATTGCTAAGTTATCATTTTTTGGTTTCTCTGAACAAGTGTGTTTGTGGGTTTCCAATTACCTTTCATCTCGAATGCAGCTGGTAGAGTTGGATGGTGCAAGATCGGGGGCTGTGATGATAGACTTGGGTGTAGCTCGGAGAAGTATCCTGGGTCCACTCTTGTTTAATATGTACATGTCGGACCTACCTAAACAGGTTAGGTCTTGTGCAGTCCAACTCTATGCTGCTGACACCCAGCTTTTAGGTGGTTTTGCCCCTGAGGAGTCCAGCTGGGCTATGCAACAAGTTAATTTAGAGTTGGAAAGAATATTTGTCTGGTCTGTTGATCATGGTCTAGTACCGAATGCGAAGAAAAGCAACTATTTAATATTGGGGTCCTCCACAGTCCGAAATAAATTTTATCATTATAACTTTGTGTATTTACATATTAATGGGTCCTTGTTACCATCTGTTGAGTCTGCGAGGAATCTCGGGATAACTTTCGATGTAAGTTTAAATTTTGAATTACATACAAAGAAAAAACTTACCTCACTGTATAGTAAACTAAAGAGCTTAGATCCCCTTCAAGTATATTTTGCCAGAAAAAACCAAACTAATGTTTCACGGAATACTGTAGAGGAAGCTGGCTCGCTATAGGTTCAGGGGAGTTATGTTAGAATGGTTTAAGTCCTATCTCTCAGGTAGAACCCAGGTTGTTAGATCTCAGCCTGGAACGTTGGATATTTTTGAGCTCAGACATGGAGTGTGTCAGGGGTCTGTGCTTGGACCTATCCTGTTTCTAATATACATCAACGACCTTGCCACCCTCCAAATTCATGGAAACTTCCCGGTTTTTGTGGACAATACAACTATTTCATGGTCTGACAGAAAAGCTGATTAACTGATGAAGTCTTGATAAAAGTCACCATCTGCTGTGGGCACGTAGACAGATGAGAAGTGTGCTGCAAAAAGATCCGCAACACCCCTCCCATTTGCAAATGTGCTACCCTTATAGCTCATGGTAGATGGTATCTCATTATCTCAGATTCTATCCTGATGAGTGCATACTATGGCTATTTTCACTCGCATATCTCCTATGCCATCCTGTGTTGGGGACATTCTGCCCAAGCATCAAGGGTTTTCGCTATACAGAGGAGATGTATCAGAATTATGGCTGGCCTGGGGTACAGGGAATGTTGCAAGGGTGCCTATATCTCATTAAAGATTCTAACGGTACCATGCACATTTATATTATCATGCCTCCGGCACGTTAAGGAAAACTATGGTGAATACTCTGTTAGCCATAACCTTCATGGGTACAGTACCAGAAACAAAAACAACTTGATAACACAACATTCTCGTACTAAACGAGCTAGAGATGGACAGAACTATTCTTGCACACAGTTCTACAACGTGCTCCCTGAAAAAATTCGATGCCTTCCCACAGAAGTCTTTACGAAAAAATTAAGGGACTACTTAAAACAAAAGGCTTTCTATGGTACTGATGAGTTTCTCAGTAATAATTTTGAGGACATTTGTGAGTGAGGACAGGTGCATATAAATTAAACCCTAATATAATAAAATGATGTTTAACCCTTTTGTGATATAACAACTGAAACCTGTACTGTCATAAACCTGTTATTGTAAATTGCTGGATATCATATTTTAGGGCTTCACCTTTGTTTTTGTCTTATGTGTTTTATCACATTTAACAATTATAAAATTTATTCGATTTTAATTATAGGTATCATATAGTCTAGGGTTGCTGACTACTTACTTAGATTATACTTTGACTTTTAGATTATTTGACATGTGAAAATGCTTTTATGTATGTATTACCACAAATAAAAATTGATTGATTGATTGATTGATTGATCTTTGTTCAGTGTACTTCCAAAATACCACTCTGGGTCCTATCAACAAACTCAGAGTAACATTCTTCTGATCAAAACTTGCACAGAGATTACAGAAACAATTATAATCAGCCAATAATGCTGATCTTTTGAAATTAGAACGAGCAGTCTTCTTCTCTATTTATATAAGTGTTAAGTTCAGGACTGAATCAAATTGGAAATTTAAAAGGATATCAGTTGCAAATTCTACATAATCATATATACCATTACTAAAAACTATATCTAGAGATGCATTATTAGAGTTAGGGATATGGTTTATCTGAAAAAGGATGAGAAATGGAATATGAAGTTTATTTTTACTTAAGATTATTATTATATTTATATTATTCAATAACTCTCTATTATTTCGTAAGTCTTTGTTAAAATGTTTTTATCTAATTATTTTATATAGATATTTATCAATAAAATTTCATTTGGAAACTTTTCTTGTATTTTGCTTTTATTTTTAAGTGTGTGTGTGTGTGTGTGGGGGTGTGAAAGTTGTGGTTTTCACAATACTGTGGTGCTTTTTTGTAAAGTGAAAGGTGGCATAAACCAAATTTTCATAATCCAATTCTTTTCTGAGATACTGAGTGAATGTGAAAATATTGGATTTTAAGACCCCTGTCGTATCTCCTTTATCCTTTAACATATCGGGTATACAAATCTTAAATAAGACCTTAAACACACTATTATTCTTACTATTATGTAAGTGAGATAATATGGGATTATGGGGAATTATATGGAATTATGTAGAATTCCTAATGAATTATATGGTAATATATTTATGTAGAATTATTAGGGTATGAGGTGGAATTAGATGGAATTATCTACAACTGAAGTGGAATTATGGGGATTAGTGTAAAAAGTGGAATTATGGTGTACAGATTTTCGGGAGTGGTTTGCCCCTCATAATAAAACAAATAATGGGGAATTATCTAATCTACCTGATTGTTTAGTAATAGCTCAGATGTTTTAAATTTCATCAAATGTGTGTGATTGGTTTAGTATATGATATGTGAATTAGTTAAATTTTTTATGTAAATACTTTTATGTTCTTTTATTCTTTTTTCAAAACATCTGCTGGTTTGAACAATATACATTTTAGGACATGAACCACACTTCAGCACGTAAACTCCTGATTTCTTCTTTTAGTTTTGAATGAGTTTGTTAGTTTTTAATTACCTAATGTATTATTGGTCTTAAAACAGAGTTTCAACCCATTTCTAGAAAGGTGTGTAAAAATGTTGCTACTCAATTTACCGATATAGGTTATAGTTTTAAAAGTACTGTCACTGACATTTCCAACTGATGGAAAAACTAAATTGTTTGTTTTTTTTATATAAGATTTTTGGCGGATTATTTTGTCTACAATATCTGCTATCCTTTGTTAATTGCCATCTGTTTAATTAAACTTAGCTCTTTATTGTAATTTTCATGTATTAAAGGTACATTTAGAAGTTTGTGAATAAATGAGTTAAAAGCTGACATTTTTTGTCATTTCACTAAGGCAGATAAAGGCAAATCTGAAGTAGCAGACCAATATGTATATAAAATACTTGCTTTCTTGAACTGGTAAAACTGCGGTATGGTTTCAAGATGTCTTAACAAAATGGTGATCAATTTTAACTTTCGTATTGTGAAAAATCACCCTCTCATGTTTTATATATTGTTTTAGTGTCTCTAGATGCTAAAACTATGTTTTCTCAATTCTGTCTTCTCGGTCTGTCTGTCAGTATGTGGCACAGCTAAAAAAACTCTTGAAGAACTACTTACCTGATTAAATCCGAGATTAAATCTTGGTCAAAAATTAAAGTTTGGAGATGGCCTGGTAATATGTTGGTAAAAATACAATAAGGCAGCCTAGTGAAATGTTAGAAAAATTATTACTAAAACTTAATTATTCTCAAATTTTACACAAAAATCAAGTGTTACATAGGAATAAACTAGTAAAATTTTGGCATGAATCCTAGTTCGCAAAACAAAATGGCAGCCTAATGATCCACTTAATAACAGATATGGAGTGCCACAAGGCTCTGTACTTGACCCACTTCTTTTCATTAATGATATTGCGACTATTGACATAGAGGGTGATTTACTTATTTTATTAAAGTAAAGCAGTGGTGTGATGCAAACTGTCTCTCTCTTAATACCGGCAAGACCAATATTCTGACCTTTAAATGTGCAATTCCTAACTTGCCTTTAGACAATTGTATGTTTGAAAATAGGACAATAACAAGATTTCTAGGTGTTTATATACATATGGATTTGAAGTTTTCTGATCAAATTTTGAATTTAAGAAAGAAACTCTCATCAGCTCTTTATGCAACAAGAGTTGTATCTAATAATTTGGGGCATTCCATGGCAAGATTAGTAAACTTTGCCCTAGTGGATTCCAACCGAACATATTTGTTGCTAGGGTTTCTGTGCTCATCAGCAAATCCACACTATTTTTATTTTGCAGAAAAGAGCTCTTAGATATTTGCATGGTGCAAAACATAGAGACCACTGCTAGCCAATTGTCATCAGAGAAAGTACTTTATTTTATGTATTCATTATAGAAACTATAATTTATTTTTTTATTTATCAATACACTACAGAGTGATAGACTTCAAATGCTAATACATGAGCCACAATAAATCTTTAAAAACTAACATTTTTAACTAATCATGATACATAAAACATATAAAACACCTCTAGTCAAACATAACCATAATATTCTTAATGAAGGTGAACTAAGATTGCCAATACAAAAAAGCACTAGAAATATTTGATCAACAGTAAAATTTTGTACAAATTTTAACGATTAGCTTATCAGTGATACAGACAACAATACAATGCTGAGCCATAAGGTGAGAATATTATTATATTTAGCAAGATCAACAATAGTTATGATATTGGTGGGTTTGAATATATACAAGTTTTAACGAATTGCTTATCAGGGGTACGATAGGGCTATTGGTTAGAGCAATGGACTAGAGATCTAGAGGTGCGGATTCAATCCCCACTCGAACTATAACTTTTACTGTTGATCAAATATGACATAAGTAGTTAACCTATATTAGTATTTTGTTAAACATATTTTTTCTTTCTTTTTTGCGGATTTTAATTTCTTTTTTGACTATCTATATACACTGTGGACACATTCAAAAATAATAATTTATGTATATACTTTTTGCCCCTTGATCTTTCTAGTTTGTTATTTAGATAACATATTTTTTGTTGAGTTTTATTTTGTTAAATAATTATCTACATTCTGTTTGTATATGTTTGTATTTTATTAATTTCTACATCACACATTTGTATGCATACTTCTTTTTCTACAGCTTTGTAAATGAGCATGGTAAAATAAAGCATATTGAGTTTCGAAGTTGAGTTTGAAAAATAAAATTTTTAAAAAAAAACCAGCCTGAAAAACTACTTATTAGATTAATTTCAAACTTTGTGCAAGCATTACCTATTTGTGACATAGAGATAAAATTTTGCAAAAAAAATTAAATATATAGGGATAAACTGGTATGAATTTACCTTGATGGAACAAAATGGTGGTCTTTAAAAAAATTAGTGTAAAAACAACTAATTCAATTTATTTTCAATTATGCCCAATAACAAAGTGTGGTATAGCTAAAAACTGGTAAAATATTGGTATGAATCCAATATGGTGGAAGAAATTGGTGCCCAATAAAAATATTTGAAAAGACATATATGTGTTACTTCTGTTCACACTTCACTATACAAAATAAAAGGAAAAAATTATAATGAGGAAAATTCCTGATTTTTTGGAATAAAGAACTCATTGTTCTCATTTATATTATTTAACTTATATTATTTTATTATTTTTAGTGTCAATGATATATACTTTTAAATTGATGTAAGTAAATGGAATATACATCTTTGAGTCTTATATTTTTGATTATTGACATATGAATGTAAGTTATTGTTATTTTTGTTAACACATACATATAATTAGTATTTAATTTAATTGGGGCTTTTAAATTTAGGGTCTATTAGTATTAGTAATCATTGCATAACTGGACAATTAATAAAGAAATTAACCTCAGCAACTTTCAGATATTTTAAGATGCTTAAGTAACCTCTATGACAGATTTGCGGCCCTATTCTCTTTAATTTGGCTTTTTGTTTTCCATCTTTTTTATTTATATATATATATATATATATATATATATATATATATATATATATATATATATATATATAAAGGACTTGTAGCTTTTAGGAAAAAAAGAATTTTTATTCAAACAAAAATTAAATAAAGATTGAAACTGAACTGCTAACATTAACTAAATAAAATGACAAACAACAAATAAAACCATTATTTCATTAATTTAACTGCCTTAATTAAATTAGTAGAAACTGAACAGAAGTCCAATGTTTTTATTTAAACTTGTTACCAAATAACATGCCTTTGGTAGGCAGTGAAAGTTTCAATTAGAAAATAAAATCTATCTCCAACCAAGGAGAAAATACATTTGACAGAAATTATTTTGTGCTAAAATTGTAGAACATAAAGGGTTAAAATCTAGGTCGCCTTATGTCTTCTAATCAAAGGCTCTAGCCTAGAAAGAAAAAGGGTGCGGTTGTATTGAAAAGTGATCCTTACCTTATCCGCGGGAATATGCCTGTTAGACATTATTATCTACCAGAAGGGCATTAAATTAAATGTATTTGTCCGATAGAAACCTTCACAAAACTAATTTAATACATTCATTTCTACACCATGACAGATAGTAAACTTGGATGATTCAGGGCCCAACAAAACAAACATTCTATCACTTCCTGCACTCAAAAGCAAATTTATTGGAACGACTTTTGCCTGATGATATATTTAACTACAGATTATAGCGAACACACTGTATAGAAAACTCAGAATAAACAAAATTTTCCAAATATTAAAAAACAATGCAATTCACTGCAGACGACAAATCGTTCTTTCCAATTTGCATTCGCGATTGCGCAGTTTCCTTAGGTCAAGTTCCTCTTCTATCCACTACCTACTCATCCTTTGTTCCATTGGTTTTTTATAGTGACCTGTGGTGGTGACCTTACTAAACAGGTAAGAAATTAATTTTCGGATGTAAGATGGAGCCACGTATTTACATTTTTGCTATGACTAGATTTCTACTAGGGAACTTGTCTAAAGTGCGGAACACAATCCAACCAAATTACGTCATTCTTTTCCGTACGTTTACATCGGCTGATAGGTTATGGAAATAGCGAATGAGAACTTGCAATTTAAATTATGAACCTTTCCCCTGACAAAGGGTGTGGCCCTCCTAAACTAAATAAGTCAGAAAAATTAATTATTAATTTTAGTTAATTGATTGCAAACGCTCAATGGTGACCAGTCGTCACAAAATGACATGGTAGTAGAAAATGTGGCTGATACAATACTTAATCATCAAATAAAAAAATAATAACTTTAAAGTAAAATATAAAGCAAACAGTTAAAGTTCATTCATAGTGATTATACAATGCCAAAAAAAAGTAAAAATTGAACATCCACTCTCTTTAGCCAGGGAAATTAACAATTTTCAATTAAAAATATTAAAGGACCTCTTAAAAAGGGTTAAGATAAAATAATTTTTAAATTTGAAAATCCTCAAAACGCAAATGAATTTCTTGAAAATAAAATCTTGAAACAAAAAGGTTATTTATTATACATTCCTAGTCATAATCTAACTTGCAAGGGAGTTGTGAGGGGAATTTGGGCGGAATTAAAACCACAGAAAATTACTGAAAATACCAAAGTCCTAGACGCACGGAGATTTATTAGAAGGGTTATCCATGAATGTAATACGGAGTACATAAAGACGGGGACATGTTTACTTACATTAGAAGGTAAAATAATGCCAAGATCTACCAAAATTTACGGTTTAGAAATGCTTGTAGAACCCTATGTCATTCCGGTTACAGTGTTTTCCATGCTTACTTTCTCGTTTCCCCAAAAATTGCAAAAGCAAAAAAAAAGTGTAAATTTTACAGCAACTCACGAAGGAGCTTGTACGCAAGAGCTTAAATCCTATCATTATGACATTCGAAATCATAAATCCACATAAAAACTGTCCAGAATATCAATGAATAGATCACATACTATGGCGCAGACCAACATGTCCCTAAAATTCTGTGACCCCCAAAATACTAAATCTCAGGCCCTCAGGAATTTTACCCCAATAACTGAGTCTAAAAACTGTTATAACAACAATTCTAATAAGAGTAAAATCCTTTATTCTCAAATGTCCATTAAAAATAAAAGAAAGATGTCTTTTCCCTGGTAGCACAAGAACCGCAACCCTTGCGCTCTCTTTTCAATGCCAGTCAGCATCCCCGAATAATACTAATAGCAGTAATTCACCTCAATTATATAATCCCGATCTTGAATCCACAGTGGAAACCTCAAACATTCAAAACCAGACTCTAAATATTCTAAATAAGGTAGATTCTATAACCAAAGAAATTTTGGCAGATTTCTTCAAACTTGGTAAAGTAACTAAAATTTATTTCCATCACTTAATTAAAAAAGCCAGAACAGGATTATGCGTTACAATTTAAAAATACTACAATGGAAGATACACAGCATTCGAACAAATCTATCAAATTTAAAAATTTTAATTTTCGAACAAAACCCTGACATAATTGTTATATCGGAGACTTGATAATTGTTAGCATAGTGTAAATTGTATAACAGGGAAGGGTGGTGTAGCATTCCTCATCAAGGATCATCAACGACAATATTCTTATAAGGGGATGTCATTTTCAAAGCATTACGTTAACAGATATACATTTTAAGATGGTAAATGCTTATATCCCACCAGATGATGTGAAACTAGACTATGATAGGTGGATCGAAATCATAAGACCCTTCCAACACCCCAAGATTATCCTCGAAGACTTTAATGGAAATTACCCGTTATGGGGTAGACCCTCATTCGATAGAAACGGCACAGTAATAACAGACTCCCTAGAGATATTAGATCTAGTCATACTGAATGATGGTTCCCCAACTAAGATCGGTAACATTAATAAAAAAAATACGGCCGTAGATCTCACCATGATATCGACAGGAAAGTCAGGGGAGTCCTCTTGGACTATATTTCGAGACCCTGGCAATAGCGGTCACCTACCTATTATAACAGCCCTTAATAATTAAAATGTACAAAATCCTCCAACAACTTTTACAAACAGGAGAAATTTTTAAAAAGCTGATTGGAACATTTTTCAAGATAAATTAATAATTAAAGCCCATATGCATCGTGCGAGCATTTTATACGTATTATAGAAGATGTCACTAACCTATGCATACCCTTAAAAAATATTTTAATTCCATAACCCCAACCTCTGGTCTAGTATATCTACGGACGATGCCCTGGTGGAATAATGAATGGATTAGACTGGTCAGTGAAAAAAGGAAATCAATTAAACAGCCATTCCATAACTATTTTATTCAAAGCTAAAAGCATAATGGCAAAAGTTAAAAAAATATTTAAACAAAAAAGAAGGCTAGCTTCACAGCTTTTTGCGAAACTATTAATAGGGAAACCCCTATATCTAAAATATGGAAAACTATAAATACATTTTCCAAGAAGTACCAATATAATAAGCCAAAGAATACTGAATAAAAATACTAAAATATTAAGCCCTTCTCTATTTACGAACTCAACTAAATACTTAGAATAGAATAGAATAGAAACGTCTTTATTTTTCACTCGGCGAAGGGCAGCATGGCTGTTTTCGTAACCGAGCATGTAAGTTACGTTGTGGTCGAGCGGAAAGCACTTTTTAAAAAATTACGTAACTTTATTTTAAAAATGAAACAAACGTTCAGAATCGAGGACAGACTAACAGTAACGCAATTTTACATTTTACCTCTATTTATATGTTTCTCTTTACTAAATTATATAAATGCAACCTATACAGTATAGGGGACGTAACTCCTTTACCCCTTGATGGGCATATAAACTGAAAGTTTTTATGACCTAATTTTATTTGCAACAAATCAAATTTAAATTATTATATTATTATTTACCTCATTTTCTTTAATTTTAAGAATCTTTACTTTAGGCCATAGATACTTGTACAAAATATAAAATATTACAATGGTTAAAATTGCATACAATAAAATAGTCCACAAACTTGTCTTATGGTAATGTACAGTGTTAGTCAAAAGTTTAGTATTTTCAATTTTCTGCTTATTTATTTCATTTTGTAAATCATCAAGTTTTTCCAGGTTTATGGAATTCGTTTTCAAAAATCTTATATTACTATAGACAGTTTTGCTTGTAATATTTAAATTAATATTAGGTAAAGGTATATTTAAATATTCATTCTTATAGTTCTTATAACTCCTAAGTATTATATCATTTATCTTAAGACTACATATAGGGCTTAACTCAATTAAATAAGTCCCGTTTAATAAAATGGTATTTTGATTATTTTTACAATTTTCGGTAGCTGTAATGTCTTTATTTGTTACAACAACCCATTTGCCTTCATCAATATTTTGAATTTCTAGATTTTCTAATTTTACGGAAATTTGCTTGCAGTCCGTGATATTATGTGAATATCTTAATAATTGTATTTCGCATGGTAGTGTTTTAAATACATTCTCAGAGTGAATGTGATTACATAAATATTCATTGTCCGTTACTTTTTTACAAGGATCATTAGAATATCCGAAATTCTTTTCATTTATTATGAGATAATTAAAATTTGGTATTATCATTTTATAATATTCGCCATTAGGTATTGGTATTGGAAATAGATGAAATAAAGTATAATCTTGTTTTTCGACTAAAGGAATTTCTAGCATAAAAGTAACTTCGCTGTTTATTACATAGCCTTTTATCTCTAGAACATTTTCGTATTTAATGATATTTTCTAAAATTGGTTCAAATGGCAATTTCTCTGAATTTAAATGTCTTTTAATCAGATTTATTTCTGTTAATAATTCTTTAGGTTGAATTATAGTATTATGGAAGTTATTTAGTTTAGCAAAAGACATAGCAACTTCTATATTTGCTAATATATCATATATATTTTGAAATAGCATATACATTTGTGTCAAAACCATTTGAGTCCGATAATAATCAAAATCGGAGATTTCTTGGATTTCTATTTGGTTTAAAACTTGTATTGTTTGATTTACCCTGTATTCTAGGATATTTTGATTATGAGATATATTCTTAGATATTTCTTGAAAACTTTTAATTGAGTTACTAAGTAGAGTGATTTGTTTATCCATAGATATTATTTTGATTTTGTTTTAATATATTTATTTCGTTATTTATTGCCATTGCATCATCCTCATCTAAATTCCCTGTTATACTTTTTATTATGCTACCTAGTCCATTAATTAAACCTCTTTTATGCCTAGTTTGTTTAGGAGGTAATATTTCATTAATTTGACGTAATATTTTCTGTTTTTGATTATCAATAATTATATAAGAATTATAATATTCCGTATTATAGTCGGTTTTATTCCGCAAATGTGCTTTTAACATATTATATTTTAAACTTAAAGATTTATATTCTTCTATTATACCTTTTATGTCAAATATTTGTATAAATGTCCAATGATTAGTTGTTTTCTGTGCATGTCCTAATTTGTAGGGTAATATGCCAGGGTTTTGATTTAAGTCGTAATATTTTGGTTTGTCTCCTCGGGCGTAGGACCATCTGTAACAAGAGGTTGTTTTAATTCTTTTACATGTATAATTTCAGTCTTTTTGGGATTTTTAACATTTTGTATTTTTACCCGATTATGTTCAAGTAGTTCTTTTATTATATAAGGTCCGCTGAACTTTGCTTGATTTTTAGTTCTAGGGGATAAGTTTTTATATACCTTTTGATTAAGTTTAAATTCGTAGGGTTTGTCACCTTTTGGGTTAGTTTTTACTAACATGACTTCTTTTTGAGTTTCAGTTTTTTCTGTGACTTTATTATAGATTGCATCTACCTTTTGTTTATGAGATACTACATAGTCTGAATAAAATGTAGTCGATATTAGGTCAAAAGGATCACGAGAGTTTGTGTGTCCTAAAATTAATTCATGTGGTGTATATTTTGTTGTATTATGCTTTGAGCTGTTATATGCTATAACTGCATAGGGTAATAATTCTGAGATTGGTTTAGTTTTATCCTTTTCTTTTAATATTCTTAAATGTTCGATTAGAGTAGAATGACATCTTTCAATTGGGCCACCAGACTCGTGATGGAGGGGAGTTGTAAAGTGAATATTTATTTTTTGAGCTTTTAGTAATTCTTTTACTAATTCATTATTGAACTCAGTGCCATTATCACTAACAATTGTTTCTGGACATCCGAAATATGAAAAATAGTTTATAAGTTTATCGCAAACTGATTTAGCGTTTTTATCATATACATAGGCTTGTCCATATTTTGAGAATTTATCAAATATTGTAAGACAATTATTTTTTTCAAAAGTAAATGTATCTATATGAATTATTTGACAAGGTTTGGACGGTGTTTCAGTTTTTACTAAGGGCACATATGATTTCTGTCTACTATATTTTAGAGTTTGACAGGTCATACAGTCATTTATTAATTGAGTAACATCTTGTTTCATTTTGTTCCAGTAATAATTCATTTTAAGTCGATCATACGTTTCAGTTATTCCTCTATGATTAGTTTTACTTTGGTGTTGATGGGTTATTAATAAAATTTTTTCATCTTGGTCAGAAATATTATTGACTAGTTTAGTACATCTTATTATTTTAGGTTTCCTAAAATTTTGTATATACACGTTTGTAAATACGGGTATAAGTTCTTCGTTATAAAAATATATATAACACGTTTTTTCGCTGTTCATATAATCACGAATAAATTGTTTAATTATTTCAGGATCCGTTGGTAATTCTACCTTATTAATATAACTTTTTTCAAATGTTTCGAAGTCAACTTTTATCTTTGGGTGAGGTGACCTTTTAATTAAATATTGCAACGATTTATTATTTATTATCTCATCTAGGATATTTAATCCCGGGTTCTCATTATCATTTTGATTACTATGCACCGTATTGTCTGAGGTACTTACTGCAGGTCAAACTTGAATGTCAGATAGAATAGTTATCTTTTGTTCATTGTTTTCTCGAATTGCTGATGTCGAGGGTAAGTTGTTATCTAAGTTTTGAACTTGATCTAAGTCAGGGTTATCTCTACGTTTTCAATCATCAACTATGTCATGATCCGCGTCTCCTGGATTGTTTATTACCGAATCATTTTCGTATAAATTTAATTGTATTCTTGATAGGGCGTCGGCATTGCTATTTTGAGTGCCTTTTTTATATATTATTTTATAATCAAATTCTTCTAAACGTAATCTCCATCGAGTTAGTTTTGAATTTACATCTTTTTGATTAAATAGCCATACTAATGGTCTATGATCAACATATATAAAAAATTGCCTTCCGAATAAATAAGGTCGGAAATATTTACATGCCCAAACTACGGCTAAAAGTTCTTTTTCTGTAGTCGAATATCTAGTTTCAGTTTCATTTAAAGTACGCGATGCGTAAGCGATTGGTTTGTCATTGGGTATTGTCCCTTGAGATAGAATTGCTCCTAAAGCATAATTACTAGCATCTGTAGTTAATATAAATGGTTTTATAAAATCAGGATATTGTAATATCGCACGATTAATAAGTTTTTACAATGTTCGAACGCATTTACAAAAATCTGATGTATGCTCTATTTTAGAGTTCTTTTTAAGACATTTTGTCATTGGTTTTGTTATTTTAGCAAAATCTTGTATAAAGCGGCGATAATATCCTATTAAGCCTAAAAATGATTTAATTTCTTTTTGAGTCTTCGGTATAGGAAAATTTTTTACTGCTGAAATTTTTTCAGGATTTGGTTTAATTCCGTTTTGTGTTACAACATGTCCTAAATACTGGACTTCTTTTTTCAAAAATTCAGATTTATCTAACTGTATTTTAAAATTGGCTTCTCTTAATCGATTAAATATTTTTCTTAGTTTTAAAATATGTTCATCTAGACTTGTACTAAAAACAATTATATCGTCTAAATATACAAAGCATATTTCATCTTGTAATCCTCTTAATATATTGTTCATGACGCGTTGGAATGTCGCGGGTGCATTTTTTAAACCGAAGGGCATTCTTAAAAATTCATAATGTCCGAAATCTGTACTAAATGCTGTTTTGGGAATATCTTCCTTACACATTTCGATTTGATGAAAACCGTTAGCAAGGTCTATTGTAGAAAAATATTGTGCTTTACCTAGTTTATCTAAAATTTCGTTAATATTTGGTAGTGGCATTTTGTCTGCTACACTTACGTCATTAATACGTCTTAGATCACAAACTAAACGATATTTTGGTTTTCCTGAAGCGTCAAGCTTTTTAGGAACTATCCAAATTGGAGATGAATATGGAGAGTTTGATTCTCTTATTATATTTTGGGCTAAAAGTTTTGAAATTTGATCTTTAACTTCTTTTTTATAAATTTCAGGATATCTATAACTTTTAGTGTAAATAGGAGTATCTGTAGTTAGTTTTATTTGATGTTTAATAGCATTTGTAAAAGTTAAGGGTATTCCTTCACAATGGAAAATATCTCTATATTCGAAACATAGTTTACGAATTTTTTGTTTTTCCTCGTAATTGCAATGATCTAGTCTTAAGTTTTTTAAATTAGTTTTTAATTGATTATCTAGATTTTTATCATATGGTTGTTCATTAGGGTTGTAATCTACGAAATTGAGTTCGTTTACATTTATTATTTCAACATCTAGGGGTTCAAGAAATTGTAATTTATTGGGATGTTCTGAGGAATTTAAAACAGTTACATAAGTAAGGTTATTTTTTATCTCAACTAAACATTCGGGAATTTCTAAATATCCGAATTTTTGGTAATCAAGTATACCTATTCCTTCTGTGATGTTCACAGGTACTTTTATTTTTTGAATACATCTTGGTGGTATAATATAAGTAAATTTTTCTTTTAACATTTTGGGTGAAAATTTATTTTCAATTTTTCCTAAATAACGTATAGGGATTTCAACATAGGGTAATTGCAAAAGTTGTGTATTAAAATCTAAATTAGCATTAAGTTGCATAATAAGATCTAAACCTATTAATCCGTCAAATTTGTCTGAAAAATCGAATAAATAAAATGTATGTTCTCCGTGAGTTTTAAATATCGGAAATATTGGAATGGTCGCAATTTCATTATGAAAGGACGTTGCATGTGCGGTTTGCACTTGAAAAATTTCGTTTACAATATAATTAGAAAAATATCTGTAAGCAATTTCTGGTTTTATAAAACTTCGAGTACTTCCTGTATCTAATAGAAAATTTGCATTTAATTCGGGAATATAAATATACGGTAATTCAGCTGTATAGTTATTTAGAATTACTATCTCATATTGTTGTTCAGGCTCGGTTTCGAAAAATTTACATTTTCGGTATTTTCTTGGTCATATTCTTGTTCTTGGCACATATCGATATAGTTTGGCATATATATATCATTTTGTTCATAATAGGCATTTTCAAAATTCGATATTTCTTGATTATCAGCATAATCAATATTTTCAAAATTTAATATTCCTTGATTATCGGCATAATCATTATTTTGAATATCATTTGTGGTATTTTGCTGTAAAACTTCTTGGTTATAAAGTTCACTATTTACTTTTTTATTTTGTAAATTATTGTTTAAAATAGTATTACCAGAGCTTGTGTCCATTGGTTCTACTTGTCTAGTTCTCATAGAGTTTTGAGCAAAATTAGAATTTGTTCTCATAAAAGGTCTAGGTTGATTAAAAATAGGTCTTTGTAAGTTTTGTGTAAAATTTGGTCTTTGAAAGTTTTGTGAGAAATTATTTGGATTTCTTCCAAAATAACTTGGAACATTATTTCCGTTTATATTATTTGGAAATCTTGGAAAATTAGGATTATTTTGTAAATAGTTTGGATTAAAATTGTTCGAATAGTTAGGACTAAAATTATGTGAATAATTTGGTTTATATGTTGGTTGTCCTTTTTGATTTTTATTTTGTAAATTTGGTGTACTTATTGGTACAGATTTATTTTGTGGTAATTGCATTTGAGCATTTTTAAAATAAATAAAATTTTCTTCTTCACGCACAAAGGCCATAGCTTCTTCAAGCACAGTTGGATTTTTTAAACGTATGACTAATTGCATATTGTACGGTAAACCTCGTATAAATGTTTTTAAAGCGAATTCATCATAATGAGTAATCTTAATTAATTTAGTTGCGGCGTCTTCATTTGTAGCATTTAATTTTGCCGAAAGTAAACTTCTAAAATCTTGAATTCTCATACCAAAATTTAAAGGATGTTCATTTTTATAAGGTTTTAAATTAATTAAATCTTGAATAAGGCAATCGATAGATCTTTGATCCGCAAAAGTATTTATTAGGGATTGTTTAACTAAATTCCAATTATTTAATTCAGCTCTTGAAACAATAAGTTCTGCGGCTCTACCTATTAATTTACTTAATATGGTATCAAATAGACAAATGTTTATAGGATCATTTACGTTATTTACATTTTGAAAAGCTTTTAATAAATTTTCAGAGGCTGTTATAAATCTTTGTAACAATTTTGGATTTCCATCAAAATTTGGAACATTATCTGCTTGATAACGCAAAAGAGTATAGTTTGTTGCCATTTTCTTATTTTTTGTTTTATTGTCAGTTGAACCAGAATTAATTGATAGATCGTTTATAGAGTCGATTAGATCGTCTAAATTAAATTCTCGAAATAGCTCAATTTTGGCGATTTATATATATATATATATATATATATATATATATATATATATATATATATATATATATATATAATATAAAATATATACTTTTAAGCAAAAATATGGATATACGAAAAATATGGTTATACGCAAAAATATATATATACACTTACATATACACAAAAATAAAATGTTGCAAATAAAATGGTTTCAAAATAAAATGGGTATTTCCAAAAATAAATTTCAAATTTACGTTGTTTGTTACTAAAATGAAAAAATTACTTATTTTTGCAAATATGAAAAATTGGTAAAAAAAAATGTTTTCGACTTACAATACTAGAAGAAAAAAGAGTTTCATCGGTTTTCTTGTTGGTTTCTTGTTGTTTCTTCCTTATCCTAGGTCCTTAAATCTACGCTGGTTTGGCGATGTTTGTCCTCCCCAGTTGAACTGCTGGATCGGCGATTTTTGTCCTCCCCAGTGGTTCTTGGTGATGTGCTAGCTGTCTCGTCTCTTTCCGTCGGGTTCCCCGTTGAAGATGGTCCTTGTGGAAGTCGCCTTAGATCGGCACTATCTGCTCCCAGTAGGCTCCCAATTCTCTTCAGATTTTTCCTCTTGAAAGCCGCCTTAGATCGGCACTATTTCTCTTCCAATCGGTTTCTGAATTTTGGGTTCTTCTATTCGTCTTGTTTTGTGAAGTCGCCTTAGATCGGCACTAATCTACTTCCAAAACTTGAACCGTCGAATTTGTTTTGTAGGTTTAGTGAATAAATTTTTGGAAAAAACCGTGTTTTTTGTCACGTTTCACTATCCTAGCGACTGCGCCAGTTACGTTGTGGTCGAGCGGAAAGCACTTTTTAAAAATTACGTAACTTTATTTAAAAAAATGAAACAAACGTTCAGAATCGAGGACAGACTAACAGTAACGCAATTTTACATTTTACCTCTATTTATATGTTTCTCTTATCTAAATTATATAAATGCAACCTAAACAGTATAGGGGACGTAACTTGTACAAGGCATAGTTAACGATAGAAATGAATTAACCCCAGGCCTAGATGACATGTCTTACTCATCATTAAAAATTTTTTTTTTTAGTTTCAGAGTAAAACTCTTAGAATACTTTAACAAATATCCTCAAAGAGGTCATATCCACAATGACTAGAAAAAATCTCTAATAATCCCTATTCATAAATTCAGCAAAGATAGAAACCTCCCTTCTAGCTACCGACCAATAGCCCTGAACTCACGCGTGGGAAAATTATTGGAAATCTTCATTAAGAACATTCCAACAAATTTCCAAAATACCAAATTGGTTTTAGAAACGATAAAGGATGAGCAAAATGCCTATCAATTCTTCGTAATAACATATGTAAAAACCTTTAAAAAATATACACTAGTTATTTTCACGGATGTAAATAAAAGGGGCATATGATAATGTCAATATAGACAAATTGTAAAAATATTTAGACATTTTTGATATAGGCAGTAACATCTCTACCCTTATATTATATAATCCAACAACCGAAAGACAAATTTTTATTAGAGACTCCGAGTTTTACCTCCAATCGGTCCCAATTTCTCCTCGAACGGACTGGCGCGCGGCGCAGGGATCCCCACTAAGTCCTATTCTTTTCAATATATATTCAGTCTCTATGTATAACATAACAGACAACGACATGATCATACTACAGTATGCTGAAGATCTAGCAATAACATCCTCAGGGGAACATTTATCAGAAATTATCCGAAAATGTAATAACATGTTAGAGTACATTCCACAATGGATGGATAAAACTGAAACTCAAACTCAAAAATACTTTATTGTTAAAAGAACATATAGTCCTTGTCAACAAAGTAAGCTCTATAAAAATAAGAATATTGGGGTCTAATCATTGAAAAAACAAAATAAATAAACATATACTATATAAGTAACTACATATCATACAAAAAATCTGCAATAAATTACTGTCGGCTAGTGCGGGAACCTTAGATTAATTGTGTATTTAATCTAAGTTAAAAACTCATCCTTTACAGTTCCGTCATACTAAAATTTTATCAGAAAATAAAAAAGTACCAACAATAATGTGTAAATTTTATGAAGTATGTTTAAAAACCTAATATATATTTAGCTCGAATCAAAAAAACAATATAATACAAGTTATACAACAGTACACGTTTTTATTTTTCATATATTCTATTCGCCAAAAATAGGTATTTTAGTTTTTTGTCTCATTGATACCTTAAAGTTAACAAACGGCACAGTAATTGTAATATTTGCAAATTTCTATAGTTTCTAGGAACATTATTGATCTAAGATTGATAACAGTTCAAATTATCAGTTATCTGTCAATTTGTGCTACTTATACCGAATGTAAATGAGGAGAGAAATAGAGTAATAATCATATAAATCATAATATTATTCAATATATACATTTAAATACCAGCTGCAGTTCCAGAATGCAATTTCGTCATTACTTACCAATACCAATTCATTTCGCTGTACGATGCATGCTCGCGCAATCGGATCGGGTTGCATGTTCGTTTCCAAACGCTCCGCCTGCCAGATAGGTCGCTGCATTGTATATCGTTCGAAAGGATAGGGGCCGGTTTCGTATTCAGTCTACATCCATCAGTACCGGTATTAGATACAGGTCCGTGGATTTGTATCACTCCGGACCTACCCGTCTCTAGATCGTAGCGCTAGTTTGTATGCAGGTGCGAGAGATTGTTTCTACTTGACGAAACGGGATATAACTACTATTACTAATGTCTTCATTCTTTTGGTGTGGGACCGGTGCGGGAGATATTGATCCGATTTAACAAAATAAGATATACTAATTTCACTACTATTACTAATTTCTCGGTCGTTTTGGTGTGGTTGGATGTAACGGTAGATGACGATTTTTAAAAGAAATTATATACCCTTTCTGCTTCCATTTGCCTATCCTATATTGCGGAAATTAAAACCAGTAACAGTTTTCTAATATAGCAACCATAAATGTAAAATTGTTTAATTTTTTCAGAAAAATTATTTTCTTATTTATATTCAAAATGTAAGTAAATCTAAACACCTAAGTATACCTTTTTACAAAAATAAATGACCTGTATCTCTTTATAATAAGCAGGGGCATGCAAATAAGTATAAGAGTTGTTAAAGAACAGGTAAAATTGCTGAACAAGTTTGTACAGTTCGGTTCTTACCTGAGAACATGTTTCGTAAACCCGTTCACCTGTTCATCCGTTCTTTTGATTAGATTGTATCATAAAAGCATTAATTGCATGCAAATAAATAAAATTTTATTTTATTTATTTGCATATTAAATTTCAACTACTAAAATTTTACCTTCTTTCCATTTTTTTAGGCTAAATGGTTGTATTTTCACAAATTTATTTAAAATTAAATGTAAATGTGTCATTAACAGTGTAATGAATAAGCGGTTCTGTTCGTTTTTTCTATTTGATTTATTTTATTTCATTATTTGTCAATCAACAGCTATCTATTGTGGAATGTTATACCGTTATGCCTATAAAACTGGCAATTTAGCGTTTATATTTAAAAATAAAAGCCAAGCAGCTTTTTGTAAATATTTGTAACATAATAAAAATAAATATTTGTTAGATGTGTATTCTTTTTATTTTCTGATTTTTGTATTTACATTATATTTTATGTTTTAATACCTTTTAGTTGTAGTTGGTGTAGTAATGTAAGTAAATACTCTAAGGCTAATGACGCCAGAGTTGTTTTTTTCCTCTATTTTTGTTTGATCTTATGATCTCATTTTATTTATGTATAATAAAATAAATTAACACCATAGAAGTTTTTCAAAACAATAAAATTAGTAGCAAATACGTAAATACATAGAAAAGGAACGGCTCTTTCCTGTTCCGCTTCATATTTCAAACCGAATTAACCAGGCTTAGCTGCCAGTTCTTATTTACCTTATTCCAAGAGAACCGCAGAGGCTAGAGTGTAGCCAGTGTGACTGAACTGAGTGAACAGTGAAAAAGCATATTCAGCGACGCGGCGCCGTGTCAGTCGGTTCGGGTTGGAAGAATCGGGTTGGAAGAACCGGTTGTTCAGTTCTTATAGAAAGAATAATTCACTGAACAGACACCTCAAAACCTGTTCTTAAAAACGCTTCCGTTCTTTTCTTAACAGCTCTAATAAGTATGGATATTTGGTATATTATTGAGCAAAACCACATGATACGTTCTAGTCAAGACACGATAAGTGGCGGGACTACCGCGGAAGTTTAATAAAAAAATCTGCGGGCAGGGATAATACAAACCGGACAAGCGGAAACAATCAAATCTCTCCGAGGTATACAGTGAAAGGCAATTCTGAGTACTGATTCGAATCCACACGCTCCACAGTGAGTCATTAAGTGAAAGTAACTGAAATAAAAATATAAAATACCGTTCGGGGTTTACTTTATCTGTATATTTGAAAACCGATATAAGTATTAAATAGTGTATACATATTTTGAATAAAATATTTAGTATTGTTAAAATTTTAAAATAAAAGTCAGATTTTTGATGAATGGTTTATAATAAATATTCAAATTAATGTAACAAAAATAAAAATAATACATTTTGCAGAATAAATTTGTGAAAGTAAAATATTTCTGATCAAAACATTAGAACGCGAATTACACTGCACTCTATTTTCATCTCGTCAGACAATAAATTATTTTTAAACAACAATTCTTTTTCTTCCCGACATATTATTAAAATATAATCAAATAGGTTAAAATCTGCTGTTGATTCAGAACGGTCGTCTGCCTCAAAACACTTGCAGTAGAAACTGCCACCCTGCAGAAAAGTTCAAAAGAGCGTAATCTATCAAAGCAGACAATACACGAACCGAGATGAGCATATGCAAACGTCCCTCGTAACGGCCTACTTTCCCCAACTTGCTTGCAAAAGGCCGTGTTTTGAAAAAGACTCCAGCCGATGATTCGAATCCCAAGCAAGAGCTGTCAGACCGATACACCGGAAGCTGGCTGGAGGGCGTTGTGCTAAAGTAATAAGTCGTTGATTCGGAACCGTAAAATTACACGATTCGACTCATTGATTCGAAACATCGTCCCTCGATTTAGTAGCCAACACTAGTGCAATACAGGTTGCGACCACGAGCAGCAATATTTAAATACAAGTGAAAATTAATTAGATGAACGTTCGATTATTAAAATCGCTTGAGCATCGGGTACCTGTTTATTAAAATCTTCCTGTTATCTCCAACACTACTGTCGGCAGTTACCTACAACTCCTACCTTCTAGAAGTTGTTGCGCAGACACTCGTATGGGAGATATAGGGTTGCCAGATTTACAAAAACAAGAGGCATAGTGCCCGTATAGTAGCATAGACATCTAGAGCCTCTAGGTAAAAACTACTCGATACATTTAAATTATATTAACGGTAGTTTCGTTTTGCATATTAAATTGAAGAGAAGCAGAAATCTTCACCCTCCTAACTAGGAACGGGCGATATTAAATTTTTACCTATCGGTAGGCGGTAGCACATAAGCATTTGGATATTAGAGTATATAATCCTTTTATCTATTACTGTCAATGTTGTCGGTATTTCTACCCACCTATCGACATGATTAAATACCTATGGCACACACATAATGATTTATTGATAACCATGAATACAACGCCTATCCATACTTTTGTAAAAATACCAAAACATAAATTACAAACGATAGAGTCTTCCGAAACGCCTCGTCGAAAGCAGACCTCCGTGTGTTTAACATAAGTGGTTCCACGTGTTCGGTTTAGCTGCTTTATTTATCTAACGACCCCGCTAGAAAGCGAGCAGACGCTGTGAACGTGTGAGGCTTAGTTATTCGTGCATTCTATCCCGTTCGTCTGTTGCAGTTCTGCATAGAATATTAGCGTAATAATCGCTATGTGGAGTGAGTGGGAGGGGATAACTTGAAAGAAAAGGTCGTCTCGTGAGACCAGTAGTACTCTCAAGGGGCATCTAGTGGAAGCCAAGGTGCATTAGCAGGATTTGAAAGAAAGAAATATTTAAAAATATTGAAATATACGGGGTGACCGGGAGCTTCGAGCTCGCCATCCGACCGTTTGTGGTCAAGAATGGCGCTAAAAGCAAAAAAGTGGCAGCCGACTCCATTTTAAAAGAAAAGAAAGAAGAATTACAAACAGTAACCTGTTTGTACATTATCTATTTGAGTCTTCCGGTTCACGTGTTCGGTTTTGCTGCTTTATTTCGAGGGGAAGCGGGAGCCTCAATCGCTCAGAGTGGAAACTAACGGCTCCGTTAGAAAGGGAGCAGACGCTGTGAACGTGTGATGCCTAGTTGTTCCTGCATTCTATCCCGTTTGTCTGCCGCAGTTCTAGATATAATATTTGCATAATGGACGCTATGTAGCGGGAGTGGGAGGGGTAAGGGGATAGCTCGAAAGAAAAGGTCATCTCGTGAGACCAGTAGTACTCTCAAGGGGTATCTACAGGACATTGACAGATAGTACCAAAGAAAACAAACTAAATCGAAAATTAAAAATATAGCAACCACATCGGCTGTATAGCCCAGGCAGCTCAAGGTCGTTACACTGAAGAGAAAGAAGAAAATAATTAAAAATATAAAAATGAAAAGGCGGACTGTGTTATTAACATAAGTGGTTCCACGTGTTCGGTTTGCTGCTTTATTTCGGAGGGAAGCGGGAAAACCGCTTGGAATCTAACATAGAAAGCGAGCAGACGCTGTGAACGTGTGAGGGCTAGTTGTTCCTGCATTCTATCCCGTTCGTCTGCCGCAGTTCTACATAGAATATTAGAGTAATGGCGCTTTGTGGCGGGAGTGGGAGGGGTAAGAGGATAGCTTGAAAGAAAAGGTCATCTCGTGAGAAGTAGTACTCTTAAGGGGTATCTAGTGAAACCAAGAAGCAATAAAAAGACATTGACAGATAGTACCAAAGAAAACAAACTAAATCGAAAATTAAACATATAGTAAATTAGCCCAGGCAGCTCAAGGCCATTAAACTGAAGAGAAGAAGAAATATAAAAACTGATAATTAATATTTTTAAATATTTTTATTAAAAACGAGTTGGCAACCTTAAAAAAGGCTATTGGACCGTCCAATGGACACTTACTTTATTTTGTTATAAATATGGTAGTTTCAATTTACGGTAATCCTTAGAAGAAACACTTGAGGTACGGCTTTGTCAGGTATTTTTAAAATCTGATAAAATCTATTTTTGACTTTGACTACTAATTCTGCTTTAAAATTACTACTTATCATTGATGTTAAATTTGTATTAATATGAAACACAAAACTACACTTAAAATCTTCTAAAAGCAACAAATTTATTTATTAATTAGTACAAAAATTACAATGTTTACAAGACACCAATCATATTATCTAAAATAATTACACTTTTCAAAATTTTATAATTCTATTGAATTGTAGGTTACATCCAACTACACCAAAATATTAATTTAAAGTAGGGCTGGGAAAATTTCACTTTTGAGGAAAACTTGAAATTTCGCATTAAATTTTCATGAAATTTGAAAATTATTGTAAAATTTTCAAAAATTCAGCAAATATATGAAACTTTCTGCAGTGCACTGAATATTTCATGAAAACTTTTAGTTTTTCCAAAATGTTCACATGTGATTAAATGAACTTTATAACTATATATAATTAAATGGTTTTTTTTTATTTAGCTAGGTAACAGTTCTAATAAAATAAGTGACTTGGTAATGGTAATACATATATTACCAATATACAAATCCCTTCAAAAATAAACTTAAAATTAAAAATATTAGTAAAATAAACATATATTTTACCATCTTACAACAGGTATTTTAAATATAATATATTCCCCATCAGTGTTAGATTACTTACTTTTTAAAAATTCGGTAATTTAGATAGTATAAATGCTTGTTTATTGGTGTTAACTCTACTAACGCAGCCAGATTTAGGGTCACACTCACAATATCAATGACATTACCATTTATATTAAAAAAAAAATGAAGATTGTAAAATACATGTCAAAAATATTGGTAAATACAGGAAAAAAAATCCAGAATAATTTATATCTGATAACTCTAAAATTAACTTTTTTTATGGAAGACTCTGTATGTTATTACTTCAAAGAGATGCTCTGCTGATTTATATACAAGCTTACCATGGTGCAAGCTATTTACAAAAATGTACAATGGCAATAAAAAAAAGATAGAATACAGAAATATGTGAAAGAATTGTCAAATATAACCTAAACTGATATTTCCCTGTACTAATTCTGTCCCCGGACTCTGTATGGGAAACATTTTTTAGTAATAATAATAAATATTTTTGAGAAATCAATAATCAATTTTATTTCCATACGTATTTTGCCTACTTTTCACCATTAATCATATAAACAAATTGTCAATAGAAAATTATTTATTATCATGATTTGAAAATGTAGTTATTGTAAAATAATTAACTTTCTAAAACCACTTTCTTGCTGTCTACTTATAAGTGGATAGACAAATAAGATACAAAAAAAAGTTTGCAAGTTTTAAGTTCTGTAATAAATCCTAAATAAACAATTTTTAATTATGTTTACAGGGCATTGTTGAAAGTATTTTGGATTTAATGATTTTTTTCAAATTTTAAACGAAAGCCTATGTCTTATAATACAGATTAAAAAAATAAAATTTGTAGATGAAGCACTTTTAGCAAAAAAAATAAAAACCAATCAAACTCCCTACAATTTTTAAAACATTGCAGTGCAAAAACTGCTTAATATGGTATTAGAAATAAAAAGAACACTTACAGTGTTGCTTAATTGTACCATTTTTTTATGTTACGGCTCTAATGATGATGCCTTATGATGTCTCCGCTATATTGTTTTTGTGTTTAACAATGATGCCTTTGGCACCTATCCTGGTAATTCTTCGCTAATAAAAAGAAGTTAAATTTGGCAACATTGCTTCTTGAATACGACGAAATGGCCGATTAACCATGAAACGTCAGTTAATTTTCTGTTTTTTAGTTCAATAACACCAACTTATTTTGTTGATACACTTTTAACTTTAGTTCTTTAAAAACTTAAATTAAAAAACAGTATATTATATAAAAATACACTCTAATTATCTATCCTGCATTTTTAGACTGCGTCAACCGTAAAGTTATTTTTGAGATTGGTGCTATTGAAAATTACCTAATTTGACAAAAGAAAATGAAAATGCGGAAAACTGACTACTTTTTAAATTGTAATTTTTGTTTTAAATCGAAATTGGCGCCACATATCTAAAAGATTATTTTCCCAAAATGCAGTTTACTTTAAAGAAATTATTTACTATTTTATATCATCGCCGATTTTGATGATTTTTGTATATAGGAGGATTTTGGGGTCCTGATCACGAATCTAATTTTTTTTGGTCACATTTTGTTTTTGAGTTGTTCATCTTCAAAGTTCGTCAACATACTAAAACTAATTTCCTATTTTTTTATGAATATTCGCTGGTTAAATTTATATTTAATTTTTGGTTTCATAAAGTAGATATTTTCTATAATTACAAAGTTTAATATCACTTCTATCAAATTTATACTAAAACCAGGGTTGGGTAAAGACCACTTTTTTTTTTATTTTGACCAGGGCAGTGGTCAAAACTGGTTTTAACCGGCCAAAATGGTCAAAATGGTTAAAACCACTTTTTAAATTAAAACCCTTAAAAATCATACAATATTTAAAGTTTGGCAACAGTGAGAGCGTTCAACCGCGCTATTTATATTGAACGTGAACAAACAATCAGGTTGCAACTTGTTATAGTGTTTTACCAGTATTTTAGGAAGATTTATATAGTTTCTGGCTGTACTGAAAAGAACTACTTAAATAATTTAATTTATTGTGCTACTCTACTATAGTGGTTGGTGCCTTAATATGTCCAAGGTAAGTTATATATTAATAATGTTCATTTTTATTTTATAAATTGCCGTTTTTTTGCATCTCAAAACTTCATCTCATTTTCTCATTTCAAGAACTGTGCACCTAGAAATGACCGCAGAAATTATGTAAAAATAGAATCGTTCTGATAGATATTATACAGGGTATTTAATGAAAGGTCAAGTAGTAAATTGTAGTATTTTCTGTGGTGGATTATTTACTTCTAGGGCGCACAACGAGTAAACGGAATTTTTGTATCTTGTTGGCCAAATATTAACTTGTGTAAGATATTGCCGTGTTAGTTTTATAAACTGTGTTATTTGACTATAAACTATAAATAAAAAATTAACAAAGGAATTATACCCATAAGTGTTGAAAAAAATATAGTTGGTTTTACTTTATTTTGGATTCTATTTTATATCCTAAATATTTAATTAATAGTAATAATCATAGTGCTAATAATAAAAATATTTAATATTATACAGGGTGGTGGGCTATTAATCCAGGAAAGTGCATTATGATCGTGGTTAATGGAGATATGAAAAAAAGTTGTCTATAAATGTTGTATGGTTTCTAAAGCTGCATGTCCTAAAAATATTTTTATACATACAGGGTGTCCCAAAACGGGTGACAGACAAAAATTGCATTTTAAATAGAACACCTTACATCTAACACCCAATACTTCATTTGACTCTTTGATTAGTTTGATTCTACCAAAATATGAGCTTTTTTTTGTTTATTATATATCCTTAAGTTTGATTTTTTAAAATTACTCAAGGTTGAAAGTCAAAATTTGCTGGCTGTAAAATCTATAACGTTTAAATTTGAGCAAAACGGATTGCGCATTGCTATCTTAGTTGTTAATAATCTTTCTTATGGTGTCAAATTCCAGTTTATTAGAAAGAAGATAACATTTTTCTATAATTTCGAAAACAAATCTTTTTTAATTATTTTAATTTTTATAATTATTTTTCGGGTAGAACTGAAATGTCAAATAAAATATTGAGTATTTCATTAAAAAAATGCAATTCTTAACTATCGACCTTTTTCAGATCACAAACATATGTTTACGACATGCACCTCTAGAAACCATATTAATCCCTTCATATCTCCGTTAACCATGACAATATTTTAATAAGCTTCCTCGAATTAATGAGCCATCATGTACATTTATCCGTTTTAAAGATGTCTGGCTTTTTCTAATATATATTACACGTCTTACAAACGAAATGATCCTGGGTAAAGATGAACACAAGTTGTGACTTCTTGTTTAACCTTCTATTGGGTATTAATAATGGTGGTCAACTCGGTGGTCAATAAATGGGTTGAAATATCTATTTATCACAGGTTCAATTAAGCGCAGAAAAATGTATATCCAGATAAAGTAATCGTATATATATAAAGAAATATATAATATGTTTCTTTACTTAAAGTTTTTTTTTATTATTTAAACTTATTCAAAATTATTAATTTTTTATTGTAGGTAAGAAAACGAAGTTTTGGTGGAAGGTATAAGGATCCGGAGTGGACGTATTTTGACCAACTTAGCAATGACGGAAAGGTGATTGGCCAAAGATGTAAAGTATGTAATTCTCTAGTAAGTAGTAAGGCACTGCGGCTAAAAAAACATTTAGAAAAATGTAGAAGAAGACTAAAAAGGGAGATTCAAGAAATGAAATCTTAAGCAAAAATCTAGGCACAGATGATCTGGAAATGGAATTGGATTCAAGTTCTGACCATACACGTGATAACATAGAAGAAGAAAACAATTCAGAAGACGAAAGTACCATAACTGGATCATGTGTTTCTTCAGCTTCTGGTTCATCGTCATCACTATTGCAACCAAAAATGTCACAATTCTTAATAAAAACATCTAATCTTCAAAAGAAAAAAATTGATGAGGATATAGCGGCCTATTTTTTTGCACGAAACGTTCCATTCAGCCATATTGAGGATTTTTATTTCAGAAAAATGGTGGATTCCCTGAGACCCGGTTATATACCTCCCTCAAGAAAAACCTTATCAGGTGAATTGCTGGACAATATGCAAAATAAAATTTCAGAAGAAGTTTCAGATCAGTTAAAAAACCAGTCAGTTACTCTTATTCAAGATGGCTGGTCTAACATACACAATCTACCGGTTTTGGCAAATTGTTTATCGGACGGAAAAAAGGTTTACTTTTTATCTGCTGTCGACACTGGAGTAAATGAAAAAACTGCAGAATTTTGTAAAACTATCGCCTATGACGCAATCAAAGAGGCAGAGCAAAAATTTGCTTGTAAAGTGACATCTTTTGTATCTGATAATGAAGCAAAAATGAAAAAAATGAGACATGACTTGGAAAAAGAAAAAAGAAGCAATGCGGATTTTTTTATTGCATATGGCTGTGCTGCCCATTACTTAAATTTATTAGGTGGAGATATATGTAAAAAGAAAAATATAGCAGCTTTATTGGGACATGTAACCGAATTATCAAAATACTTTAGGAACCATCATAAACCAAATGCGTTATTATTACAACAAAAAGGATCTAGAAAACCTCAAATTCCCGGAGATACTAGGTGGAATAGCCAGGTAGATTGTCTTGACATATTCTTGAAAAATCGTCCATATTACGTTCAGCTGCTTGCAGACAGCAACAGTGAATACATTGATGGAAACATACAAAAAATAATAACAAATTTTGCCCTATTCGTAGAAGCGAAACACCTGCATTTACAATTATCCTACATAGCGATAGCACTGGATGAAATGCAGAAAGATACAGCAAATATAGCAGACGCAACTTATCATTTTTTGAAGTTGTTAAATGAAGAAAATTTAAAACCGTACAAAGAAGAAGTGACTAAAAGATATAAGGATTGTATTACACCTATGCATAAGTTAGCCTATCTTCTACATCCTAAATATTTTGGTACCGATCTAGAAGACGAAGATATTGAAGAAGCTAGGACATGGGTGCAGGAAAATGCAGAAAAGGAATTTCTGCCTCTTATTACATTTTTTACCTTGAAAGAGAAGCCGTTCCCACAATCATTTTTTAATAAGGAAATGCTCAACCTCAACCCCGTTATTTGGTGGGAACGTTTAGAGAAATATAAGGGATTAAATATTAAGTTTATTAACTTTGCTGTCTACCTTCATAAATCATGTGCTTCTTCAGCAGGTATTGAACGCATATTTTCGAATCTTAGTTTTATTCAATCAAAGTTAAGAAATAAATTAGGCCTTGATAAATGTAATAAACTTGTTTCTGTATATCGTATGCTCAATCTTAAAAGTAAATCATTAACATTTCCTACATCGGGCAGTTTTAACTCCGATAATGAGGAGGATCAATTTTGAATTTGTAACTTAAATGCTCATGTTTTTTAATAAAGTTTTATATAACTTTTTTATGTTATATATTTTAGACAGTTTTATGTTTTTATTATCCTGGTTATGTAAACATATTAATTTTTTTGAAAATTTTATTTAGTGTATAAGTATTATGTTGCCATAAAATGTTTGAAATCCCCTATCTGTATTTATTGAATAAATAAGTTATTACATAAATTTTAGTTTTATGTTATTAACAGTTTGTGCTTTCTTAAAATCCTGTACTTAATAATTGTATTTATAGTTTTGTTGCATTTACGCATTTAAAAATAGTTTTGACCACAAAATAGGTTCAACTAATGCTCAAAACTTATTTTGACCATTTTGACCACCGGCATGGTCAAAACTAATTTTGGACAGGACGGTTTTAACCAGGTTAAAACCACTGGTTTTAACCACGTTTTTTAAAAAAGTACCAAAATACCCAAAACTTGCCAACCCTGACTAAAACAAAGGAAATTTTCTAAAGAAAGAAGAGAAATCCATTTAAATGTGAAATTGGAGACTCTGAAGAAGGATATCTTGGAAACGAAACGTTGCCGAATAGATTTGACTTCAGATTCGGGATCAGCAACCAGATATTTAACAATGTGCCAGAAATCACGAAAATCGGCGAGAAAGAGCTATGGTAAAAAATTACCAAAATTTATTAATAAACTGATTTATTGAAACTGATAACTCAATATGATTGCTCTAGGAGTTGACATACTTATTATCTTAATATGTACCCTGCTAAAAATAGAAAAAAACTTCTTTAGGCAATAGCAAATTTCGCAATCAACATGGAAATTTATAAGTAGATATTTTTAAAATGTTCACTGCTGAATTCAATTTTGAAAATTTCATTTGTTACAGGTGTGACAACATTAGTCATTAGTCATTTATTAGGTAGTAAAAAAGTGCGCAGTAACACGCCAGTTATATTTGCTTTTAAATATTAATTTTCATGTTGTTCATAAGATGTTGCATGAAAAGCTGCATATTTAAGGTCATTTTCGTACTGAAACATAATACATTTTATTAAACTAAATTTTCTGAGGTAGAGCAGCACAAACCTTCTTTTTTTCTTGTAAAATACTATTCAAGTATTTGTGTGAACTGAAGTAAGATTGCAAATTTTAGTTTCCACATAGTCAAATAGACCCAAATTTTACACATACATATTACATCTGTTCAAATAGAGGAAGATACCAACTAGGGTTACCAAACGAACTCTTTAAAGAGAACATATACTCTTTTTGGACTGATTAACTACTCTTAATTTTTGAGTTTTTACTCAAATGTCCTCTTTTAATGAAAATAAATATAATGAATCACATAAGGAAAATTCAAGACCAGAAAGAGTAAACAAAATAATTGTTCAAAAAATTGTTGTTTACAATACATTGAAATAGTTGGCTCAACAATAATTTATGTAATCCCATGATAATACAAATTTTGGACAATCATTCAACCTTTATTTTTAATAAATAGGGTAATTATTTACTGTTTTACACAATAGCCCATTTTGATGTTTTTTTGTATATATGTGGATTTACTTTTTTTCTTTTCTTCATTTGTATGAAAATTCACTGATTCTATATGAAACTACCACAAACAATTATAAAGAGATGTAAAATGAACTCTCTTTTTGTTTTTCTTGTCCTTTTTATCTAAAAAATTATGAAAAACCCAAAAAACAGCGATACTTCATACTTTTTGGAATAGTAACTCGACATACAACTTTATACAGAAACACTAATTGACACAAATTAATTATGGACACTTGTTACGTATATAGGTGGATCAGTACCACTAGGAGCATGAAGGCACTAGGTGGATTGGTGCCAGATTAGGCGCCATAGGCATCATCGTTAAAGCCCTAACACATAAGGCGAACAACAGGGAAGTGAATTATTGGTGGAAGTCTAAGATTTGGCATTGGCCCCATGTTAAATTAATTAATTTATTTATTTATTTACTTATCAAATACACTACAGAATACAATAATGATTCTAAATGGAATACATTGTCATAACTATGAACTAAAGTTAACATTTATAACAGTACTAAAATAACAGAATGCAGAGTTAAAAATAGACAGTGGGTAAGTAAAAACAATAGAAAAAAAATACAATTGTCAATTTTATTAATGTCTTAACATTAAGTTCACTTTAAGGACAATTGACTCAAATAAAATAAATTATACTCAGAATAAAATAAATTAAAATTATTAACCATACAATCAACGAAAGCACTTTGACCATAATTGGTTCTGTGCTGTGCTCATAAAATAATTGGAATTGCCTGGTCCACCTGCTGGGAACTTGAAACAGTAGCAAACCTAACAAAATATCACAGTCTATAACACCATTTACAAATTTATGAAAGAAATAATTCTCTGTACATCTCATCTCGAGACTTTTAAAGCCACAAACTAATAGCCTTGTTTCATAGGGTATGTTTTGGTAGGGAAAACAAAACTTATATAATAAATATTTCACAAATTTGTTTTGTACTTTTTCAAGTTTGTTTCTGTGGCAAGCATACCGAGGAGACCAGATTATAGAGCAGTATTCAAGTATACTAAGAACAAGGCAATTATATAAACATGCAAGTGCCCTCATATCATCGCTGATATGTTTGTTGTTTCTCATAATAAAGCCCAGTAACCTAAAGGCTAAACAAGTAAATGCCCTAACAGGGACCATATCGTCGGACCTCCCTAAAGTTAAAGAGTGGTGTGATGCAAATTTCTTATCTCTTAATGTTTTCAAGACCAATATTGTGGGGTTCAAATGCGTTCTTGACGGATTGGCCGTTGGTGGAGCACTACTGGAGAGCAGACTGTGTACAAGATTTCTGGGAGTTGAGATTGACAGCCAGCTGAAATTTGACCTACATATTTTGGCGCTGGCAAAGAAGATTGCTGCTGGTTGCTTCTCTGTGCATACTGTGTCGACTGAAATTGGCTCTGATGCTGCAAAGACCGTCTACCATGCCTTGGTCGAATCACACTTTCGATATGGTATAGCCTTCTGGGGCAACACATGTGGTTACTTGCTTGGCATGCTGTTTGTTTTACAGAAGCGTGCAGTGAGGTATGTGTGCCGCGTTGGTAGTCGGGAGCCATGCAGACCGTTATTTATTGCTAAAAAAATCTTAACATTAACATCGCTTTATATACTTGAGACAGTCTGTTTGGTTTACAAGTACAGAGACAGTATTCCGGTGCCCGACCATTTAGAAGGGCTGTTAAGAAGCTCCTGACTGTGAAAGCATATTACGAGCTGGAGGATTATTACAGCGAACATTTTTAGAATATTTTTATGGTTATTTATGTTTTATTTTCGCCGACTTATGTATTTGTGTATTTATTGATCTATTTTACTTTGTAATTTAACTTCATTGTGACCTATTAATTGCATACCTTTTGTGTGATGTTTTATTTTTTGTTTAAATTGTTTTACTTTAGCTTTGTCAATAAGATTAATTCTCTGTATCTTTGACAATAAAGCATATATTGATTTGATTTGATTTGAACAATATTGTCAATATGCTGGTTAAAGTCCAAATTTGTATCAAAAGTTACACCCAGATCATTAATACATGAATGTAAAACTTTCACCAGTGATGCACTTCCCTGTTGATTACCCTTTGTTCTACGGCTTTATTGATGACCTTATTTAGATAATAAAATATCCATAATTAGTTTTTATTACAGTGCCTATTAGCAACTGTAAATTGTATAAATTAATATGCTTTTTTTAAACTTGTAGCTCGATGGTATTTTATGATGTCAAAATGCCAACATGGCATATGCCTCCGCACTCTTGCTGATACCGATCGCCCTTATATATGTAACAAAATATCCATAATTATTTTCTCTTGCAGTGCGTATCAGCAACTGTAAATTGTATAAATTAATATGCATTTTTTTAAGTTGTAGCTTGATAGTTTTTTATTATGTCAAAATGCCAACATGGCAGTAAAATTACTAGTCCAAGAGGTATGAAATATGGTTGTTTTTGAGTGTTCCCAATGGCCTAATTTTTTAGATAAAATAAGGTAAGAAAATCAAGAAGAGAGTTTTGGTTAAGTCTTTTATCATTGTTTGTAGTAGTTTTGGTTAATATTTACACCAATTTTGTGTTTTGGTACACCAGTAGATTTTCAGGTGCTGATAATGAATGGAAAGTAACATTTTTTTAGTGACGTTTCGCTTCCGAGAATCCGCCGTCAGATTTCACAATTTTATACGTACTGTCTCACCCTATTTTCGGTTTCCTTCAGTAATTTTTATAAGAAAATGATTGAATACACAATTAAAATATCAAAATTACATGTATCTGTCAATTGCTATTTTAGAGAAGTTTTCTTGATTTTATGTTTAATGTAGGTAATCGTCAATTAAAAAAAAAATCAAAATAAAAATTTGACACAAACCTTATCAATATAGCATTTTTTTGCAATGTTTATTATTACATTTTTGTTACACAAGTGGATCAGTATTATGTTAGCTGATGGTCTGGCTCTAGAGCACGGCAGTGGGGACGCACTAGATGTATTCGTACCAGGTTAGCATGGTTAGGCTCTGGAGAGCAATAGCGTGAAAGCATCATCATTAAAACTATAATATATTAGTTTTATAGCTTTTAAAGATAATTTCTCCTTGCAGTCAAGCTCTGGCACCTAACTTAGTACTAACCCAGTACCGCTCCACCTGGTGCCTCCACATTGCCGCATTCCGCTGGCCGATCCATCTATTTAACAAAATCCATAATAAACTGTTTTGAAAACTGTTACTCAAAAAATTTGTTGAATTTTAAATTCAAATATTTACAGCAATTTCTTCTAAAAGAGCAATTGACAGATACAATTTTACTGATGTGTAAGTTTGATATTTTAATGGTGTATTCATTCCTTTTCTTATAAAAATTACCGAAGGAAACAGATAAGAAGGTGAAAAACGATGTTTATAAGATTGTGAAATTTGATGGCGGATATATCAGAAACGAAACGTCGCCGAAAAACGTGACTTCACATTTGTTATCAGTGTAATTACCATAACATACTGTAATTTCACACAGAGCTAGTCAATTTTCATAAATAATTTCAAAAGGGGGAAATTGAGATTAGAATGTTTATGCAATCTGAGGATGAATAACTCAAAACCCAAATCAGATTGGAAAAAAACAACTTTGGATTCGTGATCAGGCCCCAAATCTGCTTATATACAAAAAAATCATCAAAATCTGTGATGAGGTAAAAAAGCAAATAATTACCAGTAGTAATATTAAAAGTCGTTTGTTAAAGCACAGTTTTAGAAGAAAAGACATGTTGTTATGAACTGGCAAATTCACCATAAGTTATCATATTTGGCACTATTCTACAATTAAATTAATTTGTACTATTTTTTTTGTGAGGTGTCAGTTGGCAACCCTGATGAACTTTAAATACATTATGGTCTCACAAGTGGTAAAAAAATCTTATGTAGGTAGATCCCTGTGCTTAATCTAAAAAATGATTTCAACATCACAAGTGTGAATAAAATAAACAAACCGGTATAGGCTATTACCAATCACATTTACATCTTATCAATAAATTATTCTGTTGGAAAAAATTATGAACATTATTAGTTCTATCAACCTACTGTAAAAATCACATGACTAGTCAACTTTTTCAGCTGGTTTTTCTTTTACCCTGTCTGCTTCATAATAAGCTCTGTAAATGTATAAACCTAGTGCAATATGTAATACCACTACTGATAATACTGCTGACCAAACATTACTGCTAGTTGTAGAGATTCCTAGAAGCCCTAAAAAATAATTGGCTTTTATATATATTCTAAACATTGGAAGTGTACATACCTTCAAAAAAAACAAATTTTGTAAAGAAAAATGTTAATACTGGAGACGCTAGAATGAAAACTGAATAGGCTAGCACTGTTTTAAAAACATTAAAAGGTGGTTGCTCCATTGTAGATGCAAAATATGTTAAAACTAATTTTTGTTTTAATGTAATATACTCTAACCCAACTTCTGGTGAATTATAGCACAGAAAAATATCTTCTTCTTTCTTTCTTTTTCAAAATGGAGTCGGCTGCCACTTTTTTGCTTTCAGCGCCATTCTCCAGCCCAATAGGTAGGATGTTCGGATGGCGAGCTCTTAGCTCTCGAACACTCCGAATATTTCAAATAACTTTTTAATTTTTGAAATGCATCTTGGCTTCCGCTAGACGTCCCTTGAGAGTACTACTGGTCTCACGAGATGACCTTTCCTTTCAAGCTATCCCCTTACCCCTCCCACTCCCTCCACATAGCGGCCTTTACGCTAATATTCTATGTAGAACTGCAGCAGACAAACGGGATAGAATGCAGGAACAACTAGGCCTCACACGTTCACAGCGTCTGCTGCGCCCTTTCTTGCGGGGTCGTTAGTTTCCACTCCGAGTGGTTGAGTCTCTCGTTTTCCCCCGAAATAAAGCAGCAAAACCGAACACGTGGAACCACTTATGTTAATAACACAGAGGTCTGCCTTCTACGAGACGAACCGGAAGACTCCACAGAAAAATATAACGCTATATTGTTCTGGGATGAAAGGTTTAAGGCTACCAGAGATTAAATCTCAAACCAATCCGTGACTTGTTTTAATCATTAAATTAGCCGAATTTCTGTTTGTGGTAGACATGGGCTAAAAGGTGAATTTACATACACAGGTATTCCTGTGACTGTGAGTTTTTATAGGCTGTGAAAATAACTTGTGAATGTGAATTTTGCGATATTCTTTGGATTCCCATAAGAGTTTGGGCTATGTGGCGATTTTTTATTCGCAGTACAACCTGCAAAGTGAGTTTTCATTTATCGCGATTTTTAACTGCGGTTGCAGATTTCTCACAAATACCACAACGGGAGAAGACTACCGGGGTCAATTGAGAATTTGAGACATAAAGAAAAAAAAATAAAAACATACACAATAGATATGATAAAATATATTATAAAATAAAAACAATGGTTTGGTGGTAAAATAAAATAAGAAGATTTAGGAATAGAAACAGTTGTATGACAACTTAGTTTGATATAAATCACATTTTACGTAACTCAATAAAAAAAATCCGTGAACACAAGATAGTTTTGTTCTTTTTGCAATTGGTGGCATTTTAAAGTAATCTAAAATAAAAATTCTACCGAATTCCCAATTTTCTTTGCATAGCTCTTAACTGTAAAAAATTAACATTAAGATAAAACTAAATTATCAAATCAAAAAAAAATCTAAATCGTGAAATCTGTAAATTTGCCCTAGAACAGGCCCATTATATACATACAGCGCGAAATCCTATGCCGCCCATGTCAATCTTAATGATGTTATGTGATATTTAACTTTTAGCGTTGCTAGTGAATATCGGTTGCTTTCGCGTGTCTGTGACTTCTACTTTTATTTCACTCTGAAAATATTACAGGGAATGATTTTTTTCCCAACTCTAGTTCCAGGTACAGATGTTTTTTCTTTACAGCAGACTTAACTAATCCTAACTTAACCTGAGTTTGTAATCAAAAAACTTTAAAAAAGTCATCTGCTTGAACGGGGGTTTGAACATATACGCGCCACATCTAAAGCCGAGCATCCTACCGACGACCTAGAAAGCCTAATTAATGTCTTGGGAGCTGATATTTTGACAAGGTGGTATCTACGGAGTACAGACAGTGCAAAAATGTAGCATCGGGCCGTTGAGCCGTTTCATTACATGAAAACAACTTCCGGTTTAATTGGAAAATTTCGAACTTGAAGTTGATGCGTTAGATACTTAATAACTTAAAACTTTATTTTTATTTTTTCTCTGATATATAATATCGTTGTGTGAAACAAATTTTTAGATAGAAAGCATTTAATACCAGCAGAGGGTTTTAAATTATCGCGTTAAAATTAAAGCTGAACATTTTTTATGTAATGTATACCATCCCTGAATTCAATAATTGTTTTTAAAATATTCAGTTTTCAAAATTAATGTTTTATCCTGATTTTGAAAGGGTGTAAAATAATCTATAACGTTTAACTTCTAACAAAACATTCCAAGTTTAGTTTTTTTATGGCAATGAAAAAAAAATCAGTTATTTTATTCTTTCTTTTCTAGCGCGCAGAAAGTGAGTGCTTTCCGCACACCCAATGTTTTTATTTTCCTCATTGTTTTTTTAGTGTTGAAACGAAAACAATGCAGAAAGTGGCACTTTTCCATTCAAAAATTATTCGAACAGTCCAAAAATGCCATTTTTCAATAAATATCGTTAACCATAGATAAGATTAAATAATTTTAATATTATTTCTCTGTTAAATGAGTAGGTACCGAGTTACGTGAATAGAAAGATTTTCTATAACACGTGCGTGAACTTAACGTTCATCCCCAAAATATGTGACATATAAGAAAGGCAGCCTGTGAAAATCTGAAAATCCTAAAACTTGAATAATTTAAAGACCATATTTGAATTTTGGCTAATTGTCTGTTATATAAAATTTCCGAATAGGCACATACCACATCCACAAACATTTACTTCAATTGTTTTACGTGCACGTGCTCCAGACGTGGGGTGGATGGGGGTCGGGTTCGCCCACAACGCGTTTTAAATGCCGAAGAAGAAATTTTGCATATTGTGGAAGAAAATCCAGGAATAGGCACAAGGAGGTTAGCCCAACAGGTACCAGAAGTCTCACATGCGACAGCGTGGCGCATATTACATGAAGCCCAACTGTACCTTATCACGTCCAGACAGTCCAGGCGTTGCTACCCACAGATTACCCCCTCAGAATAAGATTTTGTGAGTGGTTGTTGCAAAAAAATGCTCGAAATGCCCGTTTTACAGCTGATATTTTCGCCACCAATGAATCAATTTTTACTCGTAATGGTCTTCACAATACACACGTTTGATCCTCTGAAAATCCTCACGCAATAGTCCAGACAAACTTCTAACATCGTTTTTCTTTAAACATGTGTGCAGGTATTGTCGATGAACGTCTAATTGGACCGTTCATATTGCCAGATCGGATGGATGGATGGTCACCAGTATTTGGAATTTCTTCGGAATGATTTGCCGGTCCTTCTTGAAGATGTGCCATTGGCGGTCCGAGCAAGGATGTGTTTTCTGCACGGTGGGGCACCTCCGCATTTTCGTTTAGAAGTTCGTAATTTTTTGAATGAGGTACAGCAGATACGCTGGATCGGTAGGGGTGGACCAATTGCATGGCCTCCACGGTCTCCCTATCTAAATCCTCTGGACTTCTTTTTATGGGGATACTTGAAAAACGATGTATACCGTACTCCAGTTCAGAATATTGAAGATCTGCGTGACCGAATCACAGTGGCTGCCGATAATTTGAGACTTCAAGCACAGCAGGAAAGAGGTGTATTTCAGTTAGTGCGCCAAAATTGGATTAGACGCGCCCAAGCTTGCATTGAGGCCAATGGAAACAATTTTGAATAGCTTTTATAAGTAAGTGAACTGGTAAATTGTATTATTTTATTATCTCGATTTCTGTACGACTTTTGTTACATTTTTTTTTGAGAAATCAACTTCTTTCGTAACAGTGCATATGTGGTTAAAATTTCGTGGATAAGTTGTGAAATACCCTGTATATATATATATATATATATATATATATATATATATACTGTGTTCCTGCTAAAATGGTGAAAGCAATTTTATATGGTGTTAACGACATCTCGATACCGTGCGGCCCGTGGGCTCTGCGGCTCCGCCGCTCTACTAGCTCGGTGCTACAAATTTTTTGCACTGTCCCTACCGCCTTGTTATTTTTTGAAGCTCCGAATTTACCCGAACGTTTAACTAGAGTTAACGGTGTACTGATGTGGCACTGATCGGTCTTCATATTGTTCCAGATTTGCCGGTACACAAACACGTAGATTCTGAATGCACTCCTTTTATTCAAACACAGGTTACAGGTATCAAAGGTAGACACTGGTTATACTTAACAATCGTAATTAAGGTAACTTTAAACTTGTCAATGTCAGGTTTTTAACACTTCGAAATCTTAATTACAACTGAATCAAAATGAGTTCGGGGTCCTCTTCGATTCTTATGTCAGCCGAATGGCTATTACATCTCTTCATTCCTCGGGAAAACAATCAAATTGTAAGGAATGGGGAAAAAGTCATAGGAGGGGGGGGGTCCCAGTTGGGGAGGGGGGATAGTTTAAATTCTAGGTAAAAGACAGTCTTTAGGGAGCTTGAATTTGTTACGTGGTTGGGAGAAGTCATGAGTTTTGGTAATGAGGTCATTGTTAGCAAGTTCGGCCCTTATGAAATAATTTGAATTCAGTTTGTTAATGAAGTCGCCCAAGCTCTCAAGGTTTGTATCCCTGTGGAGAATTGAGTTTCTGATGAATCTATCCGCGTTTAGAATGATCCTGATTATTTTATATTGGAGCGATTGAAGTCTTTTTGACTGGTTTTTATGATGAGTACTCCACGTGGGTGAAGCGTAGGTTAGAATTGGTCTAATATAGAGTTTAAAAAGTGTGATCTTGTTTTTAATATTAAGACTACTTTTTTGGTGCAATAATGAATATAACTGAGCTAGAACACTTCTAGTTTTCTTAATACTATAGTCAGTATTCGCAGACCACCTAAGGCCTCTATCAAATATTACTCCCAAATATTTAATTTGCTTAGACCAATTAATCTCCTGTTCTTGAATTTTGACTTTTTTAGCAGTAGGGATTCTACTATTTTTTGTGAAAATAATAGCTTGAGTTTTTGAGGGATTAAGATTCAACTTCCAGTGATTCATCCAGACTTGAATGGCATCAATGTGCCTTTGAAGCCTGGATGGTAATATGTTTAAGCTTTTATTTGTAGATATTAGAGCGGTATCATCTGCAAAAAGATAGAGATTGGTGTAATTATTGGTCGGAATGTCAGAAATAAACACGTTAAATAATAGGGGAGAGAGGGGAGAACCTTGTGGCTCTTATTGGCCTAGGAGTGGAGGTAAAGCCATCTACATGTACCACAAATGTTCTATTGAGTAAAAGAGTGAACTGCTTTAACTAAATAGTTTGAGATACCCGCTCTAATGAGTTTTAGCACTAGGCCTGAGGGCCATGTTTTGTTTTTTCCTGTTAAAACCACTAATAATGTCAGCTGCTAGTCTAGTTGTTTGATTAATGGCGCTAATCGAGTTTCTAAAGCCGAACTGAAAGTCTGGAAGAAGGTCTTTGTTTGCGACTTCTTCCTGAAGTTTATTTAAAATAATTTTTTCCGTGATTTTACCTAATACAGGGAGGAGACTAATTGGTCTATAGCTGTTGTTAGATATGCGCTTTCACCTTTTTTCTTAATAACTATTATTTTTGCTTGTTTCCACAAGAGTGGAAAATAGCCTAATTTAAGAATAGCATTAATAATTAAAGTTAAGTGTTTAAAAAGGGTCAATGGGGATTTTTTAATGGCCATATTTGTAATGTTGTCTAGGCCTGGGGCTTTCTTAATATTTAGATTTTTAATAACAGATCGAACCAAAGCAACAGGAATTAAGGGTGCAATGCAATGAGGACTCCCGGCGCGCTTATATAGCCTTTAGAAAAGGATAGAATGATCTAGAAAATTCTAGAATAATCTAAATAGTACAGGGTGAGATGAATTAAGCCTAACAGAACATTCGAGAACGATTTTTGACACTAACATAGTCGTTACATGGATAAAAATTAAGGTAAGTCTACTTCAATAAAATAAGAAACAATAAATAAATTCATCTAAATCTTAACAAATCTGTTGTTTTTCTTTCTTGGAATGACAGCCTTAGAGTAAAACACCTTTGGACTATTTACACATTTTATTTATTAATAATATATTTACAAGAAATGGAGAATTACACAATTACAGAGAGACGCCATCACTTACTTATTCTCTTCTTGTTTTCCTAAATTAAAACAGTATATGTAGCGCCATCTATTGATATATTAACTAACCTAATAGCCTTTACCAGAAAAGCATTGCTGCCAGATTTACTTGATTTACAACACCCTCTCTCAATGATTTTCTTGTAAAGATCCAAAGCTTTCAAAAACTATAAATAAACCCAAATATAAATAGGTAAGTATAAACCTCGAGATAAACTAATACTATTTTTTTTTTTTCACTATTTACATTTACATCTTAAACAAAAAACAGGTAAGTATGTAGGTAAATGTTTATAAAATTAAGCTAATTTTTTCCTTTTCCTAATCCTATTCTACTGCAATTATCATAAAATGGTATATTAGTAAGACCCTTGGTCAACAAGTCGGCTGATTGAAGTTTAGTATTTATATATTCTAAATGTAGCACCTTAGATTTTAAGCTGTCACAAATAAAGTTATATTTTAAATCAATGTGTTTTATTCATTTATTATTTTCTGGATTTTTAACAAGTAGAATACAACCCTGATTATCCTCAAACCCTTTAAAACTTTCACACTCTATATTCATATCTCAAAGTAACTTCTTAAACCATAAACAATCTTGAACAGCTGAACATAACACTACTACTTCTGCTTCCGTACTTGATAAAGCTACACAATTTTGCTTTCTAGTGACCCATGCTACTGTGTTACCAGATACCTGTATCAGATATCCTGAAACTGATTTTCTGTCTGATAAGTCTCCTGCCCAGTCTGCATCCACATAACAAGTGAGAATCATTTCACTTTTATCTCTTTCATATTTCAGTTTTCCATCAATTGTACCCTTTAAATATCTTAGTAATCTCTTTAGACCTACCCATACTTCATCAGAATTTGAATCTTGAAATCTACTGAAATAATTGACAGTAAAACTGATATCTGGCCTTGTACCTAGCATTAGATACATCAAACATCCAATCAATTCTCTTACTGGTTTATCATTTTTTTCATTTACTTTACTGTTAACAATTTTAAATTTTGGATCAATTGGTGTCATTGTTGGTTTACAATGTTAAAAATAAAATAAAATTAAAACGTCTCAATATTCCCTTTAAGTATCTTTCTTGGCGTATCATGAAAATGCCCTGTTCCCTACAATAATCTATTTCCAATCCTAAAAAATGCTTTAAATCCCCTTTATTTTTAATATTAAATGTATTCATCAAATCTAGTTTACACTTCTCTATGAACTTTATATTTGAGCCTGCTAAAATTATGTCATCAACATACAATAATAAAAACACATCAGTTTTATTTTCACATTGTATAGAATACAGACAGTAATCTGATTCTGATCTTTTGAAACCTAAACTTAATAAAAAAGTATTAATTTTACTATTCCAACATTTCGAAGCTTGTTTCAAACCATAAATTCACTTATTTAGCTTTAGCACATAACCTTCTTTACACTTAACCCTCTCTGGCGGATAAACATATACATTTTCTTTCAATTCTCCATTCAAAAAGGCTGTCTTTACATCTAATTGTTTAAAATAATAGTTTCTTCCTATTGATAATAAAGTTCGTATAGTTGTCATTTTTGCTACTGGGTAATAAAGATCTTCATAATCAAAAGATGTTTTTTGTCCAAATCCTCTTGCTACTAATCGCGCTTTAAATCTGTCTTCCTGTTTTTCCTCTAAAGGTTTGTAAATACCCACTTGGTGTCCAAGATCTCAGCTTGTTCTGGCTGTTTGACTCTTACCCATGTATTGTTCTCCTCAAGGGATTGTATTTCCTTTTCTATTGCTTTATTCAAAAATGTTTCATCCTCTCTATCTTTTAGCTCTTCAACTTTTGTTGGTACTTTTTCTACATATGACATGGCATCAAATGCCATATACATCTCAAAATCTTCAAATCTTGAAGGAATTCTAGTATTTCTTCTTTCTTTTCTAAAGTTTTCTTCATCAACTTCTGTTTCTTGTATGTCTTGGGTAATTTCTTCTTCTTCATACCCATTATCATTTTCTTTTCCATTTTCAATCTCATTATCATCTTCGTCTATATCAATTCTTTGTATATTTCTTTTGTAATAATATTCCTCTTCATTAAAAACTACATCTCTTGACACAAATATTTTCTGCTGTTGTATATCCTACAATCTATATCCTGTAGTTGTATAGCCAATCATAATGCATTTATTAGATTTCTCATCGAACTTGTCTCTTAATTGTTTAGGTACATGTGCATATGCAACACATCCAAATATTCTCATATGTTTTACTTTAGGTTTTGAGCCATTCCATAATTCTGCAGGTGTCAAATTACTATCATTAGCATTACTTGGATTTCTATTCAAACTATAACCTGCAACTCTTATAGCCTCATTCCAAAATATTTTTGGCATATTTGCTTCTTTCATCATAGCTCTAGCTTTGTCCACCAAACTCCTGTTAAAACGTTCTGCTTTACCATTCTGTTCAGGCGTGTACGGATTTGTAAAATCAATAAAAGTCCCATTTTCATCTCTCCTGAAACATATTTCCTGCAATTGTCACATCTTAGAACAGACATTTTTGAGTTAAACTTTGTTTGCACCAATTTTACATATTCAGCAAAGCAGTTGAACACTTCACTTTTTCCTTTAATAATATACACCATCACGAAATTAGAATAGTCGTCAATAAATGTAACAAAATATTTACCATCATCATGACTTACTGGAGTAATAGGACCTGCAACACCACTGTGTATAATTTCAAGGACCCTTTTGCTTTTGACCTTGTACCAAACTTCAATCTAGTCATCTTGCCATTAATACAAGACTCACAAAATTGGATTTTTCCAAATTTCACATTTTCAATACCATTTACCATTTTATTTTTATGTAATTTTTCCAAATTTGAATAACAAATGTAACCTAATCTTTTATGCCATATTTGAGTTATATTATTGTCCATTTCTACATTTAAACATTCATTACTTTGAACCTTAAAACTAATTTTATACAAATTATTTCTATGTCCTAAGCCTATTAAGTTTTCACCATTATAAAGAAAAACCTGTCCACTTTTCCATAGACATTACTATATACACTTATATTACCTACTCCAATGGCTTTCATAAAATTATTATTTTTTGCCACCGCAATATTTATAGGATTTTTCAAATAAAGAAAGTCACTGAAAAATGACCTGTCACTTACCAAATGATCTGTACACCCAGAATCAACATAAAACAAAAGTTTATCTGTACTTACAGGTTCAGTATTTGTATCCAGTAGATTTGTCATGAAACAAAAACCTTGGTCTTCATTATTTTGTACCTCTATTCCTTCATTTTCTGTATATTGCCCACTTAGCTGCCGATTTTGAAAATTTTGTCCATACTGCCGATGTCCTCTAAAGTATTGGCCTCTGGAACCTCTTCCTGCACCTCTTGGACCTGAACTAAAATTAGACCTACTTTACCTATTTTGAGTTTGAAAAGTTCCCTCGATAACCTCTATTTAACCTACAGTCTCTTTTAAAGTGTCCTCGTTTACCACAAATATAACATGCACCTTGGTTGGCCACTGTATTGTTAAAAACTACTGATTTCGCATAATCACTATCACTATTTTCATAAATAGATTTTCTTTTTTCCACTTTAGATTGGGTTCGTTTTACTCTTTACAAAGTCTATTGTCAAAGAACTGGCTGGTGCGCTTTCAATTATGTCTACTATTGTCTCCATGCTCTTTGGTAAGCACAATAATAAAGTACACACAATGTCTTGTTCTTTCAAATCTGCTCCACTAGCCTCCAGTCTCGTATTCCCAAATCAAACTCACTCAGAAATTCTTCTAACTTCAAAATGTCAGATCAACTTCATAAGCCATGATTTTCCCGTAACCTTAGTTGGCCTGGTTTTTGGCGATTGGTATATTCCTCCTTTAAACTCTGCCACATGCCATAAGCAGTTGTGTTATCCCTAACTCTCTATTTGGCTATCATCCAAACAATGCAGAATTAACTTTTGCACCTTTATCCTTTTTCTTGTCTTCTTTTTCTTTTTCTCATCAGTATAATTATATCTTCTTTAAATTCTGTACCAATGCACGAATACCTCTTCAAGCAAAACTTGCATTCTAAATTTCCATGTGTAATAATTTGTTGCCGTCAACAGCTCTACATTATAATTAATTTTATTGCTTACCGCCATTTTGCTGATTTTTAGGCTTGCAACACTTGACTTTTCATTTTAGAGTCAAATAATGAATTTTAGCGATTCTGGGCCCATAAC
>JAUTXW010001038.1:0-26875 GCA_030620095.1 Kuschelorhynchus macadamiae
CAGATAGCATTTATCTTCCTCTTCCTAACATATTTCGTTGTTCTTAAATTTATTAGGGTGATACCAAATCTAATAATAAGATATAATAGGATTAAAATAAAATTAGATTTAAAAACTCCTGTACAATTTTGAACGAATTGCGTAAAATATCTAAATAGAATGTACATACATAACTAGGTATAATAGAAAATAAATTTCGTAAATGTAGGTTGGAGATATTATTTAAATATGTATATTATATAAAAATTATATAATGTATTGTTATTTATGTATTTATTTATGTTTGTTTAACGTTTTGTTTAAAATATATAAAAATTTTATTAAGTGGCTTGTTTTTATTTATTATTAGCTCTTTTACCTATTATTTAGCCATTAGGTGTGTTTGAGTAAGTGTAAACCTGAAGTTTAGAATCAGGAAGAAATGGTAACAAGCAATTTGAATTTTTTATAAGGTCCTGTATCGTTAATAGTTTATCTTTAGAACAGATCATCGTAACGGACGGTGGAGTTTGCCGAAAATTAGACCAAAATAATTCACTTCCTACTACAGTATGAAATTTTGCATACATACTAAAGTACAAAAAAACACCGGAAAATATTCGATTAGAGGTCACTAGCCCGCGGTGAAGTGGGAAATAGATTCGTTAAATTATCATATGATGAGATAAATACGCTTACTATGCAGATGAATAACAATAAAAAAAAATTGGTGGCTGTTGGTGGATCTGCTAACCGAAGCTACCGCTGGGGTACGCTCGTCAACTATGAAAAGCTGAAGGGTACTGGAGAAATAAAATACCTGGAGTTGACAAAAACCAGCACCGCGTTGTGTGCTAGCAACTCACTTCGCGTGAATCTCTACTTGTTGTAAATACCATACAGAAGAGATACACGTGTGTAGCAGAAAATCAGACTAATTCCGCTCGGACACGTTCAGATGACCCAACCTGGCTCAAGTCAGGGTGAACCAGGTGGCATTCGCTTTGAAGAAATTCCACCGAGCAGCAAAGAAATGGAAATAAGACCCATATAGTTCCCATGAGAGTTTTAGATGACGTAGCAAATCGCGTGTATTTGTCAGCTCCTAGGAAGAGAAAAGAGGATAGGATTTGAAATAAATTCTTACATCTATCGAATTTACCTCAAAATCACAAACTACATGAAGAGATGATCCAAGCATTCCCCGAACTGACAGGCCAGTCTTTCATGAACATCATGTCACAAACAAGAGAACTCTTCTAAGAATAGACTTACTCCTAATGTGATCCAGCATATTAGTACCAAAGTAGCAATCTAAATGGAGCTACTCGAACAAGTAATGAGGGGAAGCCAACGAGAATGATGAGAATCACAACTTAACTCCAACCAATCCTAGCAATTCTAGAACAAAGAATATTCTTAACATAATAAACCGATGCCTAAAACTGAAAATGCCCAGACTCAAGACAAATAAGGAAACCAATACAATTCTTAAAGAAATCAACAACGTGATGTCTAATAAATCACTAGAATTCAGAAACCTCTGAGATTTGTATAACTTAATATATGCAGCAGCAGTCACCACCACCGAAGCTTCGATAGGAAATAAGTGAACTGACAAACTTAGGTGTATGCCTATAGGCTCAAGAAGTAACGAGAAGCATATATTCTAGTGAAACCTGATGAACCCTCAAACCACTGAATTAACCGGCCATAGTCCAGATAAAGAGGATATCCAGTGGTTCTGCAGCCTGGGAAAGGCGTAAACATCACAGACAGAACTTTGAATGGATACAATTGAAAAAAGGCGAGTGTAAAGAATCCTCACAATGCTGTCCAACTGTGCAAGATATAAAGAACACCCTGTCCCAATGCCATAATAGCCCAGGTGGTTACCACAACTATTGGTTCAAAAAATTCACCATCTTACATCTAAAACTATCAGAGTTCTTCACAGAAACCCTGAACCACCCTGAGTTTCTTACGAAAGAACATACTTACCTACTAACAAAGCAGAGCCCTCTCCCTTCCCATGGCGGACCCATAACTTCTTACTGGTGTAATCTATAAAAAAGTAGATCACCACATGACCACCAATAAACTTCTAGCTGAGGAACAAAATGGATGCAGAAAATAGGCAAAGTGCTGCAGAGACCAACTCAAAAAAATCTACACTCGGATTATATCGACTACAAGAAGGAAGATAGTGTCCCGCACTCATGGCTACTGGAGTGTCTATCGCTTTACAAAATCAACCACCAGATCGAAGATGTATGCTATAAACGGTAAAATCAAGATGTATCTTTCAGGGAGATGCGCTTAGTGCTCTCTGGTTCTTCATCGCGGTGAATCCACTATCCACTGCACTAAACAAGAAATAGTGGTTGAGGGCTTACAGCAAATGAACAAATGAGCCACCTAATCTACATGGATGACAGTATGAGAGTTTTAGATGACGTAGCAAATCGCGTGTATTTGTCAGCTCCTAGGAAGAGAAAAGAGGATAGGATTTGAAATAAATTCTTACATCTATCGAATTTACCTCAAAATCACAAACTACATGAAGAGATGATCAAGCATTCCCCGAACTGACAGGCCAGTCTTTCATGAACATCATGTCACAAACAAGAGAACTCTTCTAAGAATAGACTTACTCCTAATGTGATCCAGCATATTAGTACCAAAGTAGCAATCGAAATGGAGCTACTCGAACAAGTAATGAGGGGAAGCCAACGAGAATGATGAGAATCACAACTTAACTCCAACCAATCCTAGCAATTCTAGAACAAAGAATATTCTTAACATAATAAACCGATGCCTAAAACTGAAAATGCCCAGACTCAAGACAAATAAGGAAACCAATACAATTCTTAAAGAAATCAACAACGTGATGTCTAATAAATCACTAGAATTCAGAAACCTCTGAGATTTGTATAACTTAATATATGCAGCAGCAGTCACCACCACCGAAGCTTCGATAGGAAATAAGTGAACTGACAAACTTAGGTGTATGCCTATAGGCTCAAGAAGTAACGAGAAGCATATATTCTAGTGAAACCTGATGAACCCTCAAACCACTGAATTAACCGGCCATAGTCCAGATAAAGAGGATATCCAGTGGTTCTGCAGCCTGGGAAAGGCGTAAACATCACAGACAGAACTTTGAATGGATACAATTGAAAAAAGGCGAGTGTAAAGAATCCTCACAATGCTGTCCAACTGTGCAAGATATAAAGAACACCCTGTCCCAATGCCATAATAGCCCAGGTGGTTACCACAACTATTGGTTCAAAAAATTCACCATCTTACATCTAAAACTATCAGAGTTCTTCACAGAAACCCTGAACCACCCTGAGTTTCTTACGAAAGAACATACTTACCTACTAACAAAGCAGAGCCCTCTCCCTTCCCATGGCGGACCCATAACTTCTTACTGGTGTAATCTATAAAAAAGTAGATCACCACATGACCACCAATAAACTTCTAGCTGAGGAACAAAATGGATGCAGAAAATAGGCAAAGTGCTGCAGAGACCAACTCAAAAAAATCTACACTCGGATTATATCGACTACAAGAAGGAAGATAGTGTCCCGCACTCATGGCTACTGGAGTGTCTATCGCTTTACAAAATCAACCACCAGATCGAAGATGTATGCTATAAACGGTAAAATCAAGATGTATCTTTCAGGGAGATGCGCTTAGTGCTCTCTGGTTCTTCATCGCGGTGAATCCACTATCCACTGCACTAAACAAGAAATAGTGGTTGAGGGCTTACAGCAAATGAACAAATGAGCCACCTAATCTACATGGATGACAGTATGAGAGTTTTAGATGACGTAGCAAATCGCGTGTATTTGTCAGCTCCTAGGAAGAGAAAAGAGGATAGGATTTGAAATAAATTCTTACATCTATCGAATTTACCTCAAAATCACAAACTACATGAAGAGATGATCCAAGCATTCCCCGAACTGACAGGCCAGTCTTTCATGAACATCATGTCACAAACAAGAGAACTCTTCTAAGAATAGACTTACTCCTAATGTGACCCAGCATATTAGTACCAAAGTAGCAATCTAAATGGAGCTACTCGAACAAGTAATGAGGGGAAGCCAACGAGAATGATGAGAATCACAACTTAACTCCAACCAATCCTAGCAATTCTAGAACAAAGAATATTCTTAACATAATAAACCGATGCCTAAAACTGAAAATGCCCAGACTCAAGACAAATAAGGAAACCAATACAATTCTTAAAGAAATCAACAACGTGATGTCTAATAAATCACTAGAATTCAGAAACCTCTGAGATTTGTATAACTTAATATATGCAGCAGCAGTCACCACCACCGAAGCTTCGATAGGAAATAAGTGAACTGACAAACTTAGGTGTATGCCTATAGGCTCAAGAAGTAACGAGAAGCATATATTCTAGTGAAACCTGATGAACCCTCAAACCACTGAATTAACCGGCCATAGTCCAGATAAAGAGGATATCCAGTGGTTCTGCAGCCTGGGAAAGGCGTAAACATCACAGACAGAACTTTGAATGGATACAATTGAAAAAGGCGAGTGTAAAGAATCCTCACAATGCTGTCCAACTGTGCAAGATATAAAGAACACCCTGTCCCAATGCCATAATAGCCCAGGTGGTCACCACAACTATTGGTTCAAAAAATTCACCATCTTACATCTAAAACTATCAGAGTTCTTCACAGAAACCCTGAACCACTCTGAGTTTCTTACGAAAGAACATACTTACCTACTAACAAAGCAGAGCCCTCTCCCTTCCCATGGCGGACCCATAACTTCTTACTGGTGTAATCTATAAAAAAGTAGATCACCACATGACCACCAATAAACTTCTAGCTGAGGAACAAAATGGATGCAGAAAATAGGCAAAGTGCTGCAGAGACCAACTCAAAAAAATCTACACTCGGATTATATCGACTACAAGAAGGAAGATAGTGTCCCGCACTCATGGCTACTGGAGTGTCTATCGCTTTACAAAATCAACCACCAGATCGAAGATGTATGCTGTAAACGGTAAAATCAAGATGTATCTTTCAGGGAGATGCGCTTAGTGCTCTCTGGTTCTTCATCGCGGTGAATCCACTGCACTAAACAAGAAATAGTGGTTGAGGGCTTACAGCAAATGAACAAATGAGCCACCTAATCTACATGGATGACATCAAACTCTAAGGAGATTAACCTACAAGGCTAAAGAGGCTTATTACAACTACAGAGAACTTTTCTTAATGACATAGGAATGGAGCTTGGATTTAGACAAGTGCAAGACAAATAATATCGTCAAAGGCAAATGGCATCCCTGCGAACATCACCAGCTTCTTCAACGGATCAAGGGAGGATGCATAGTTGCAATGGACAAAAATGAATCCTATAAATACCTTGATTTCCTGCAATCACAAGGAATAAATCACTGGGAAATGAAATAGGGGCTTCTACAAAAAATTTAAGAAAGGATCAAAGCCATCTTGAAGATGGACCTATCAGCAAGAAATAATATCACAGCCACCTACTCCTTAGCGACTCCGGTCGTTTCATAGAGTTATTCATTGGACGCAGTCTAACCTGGAAGGAGCTAACAGAATGCTGAGAGTCTTATACACAAGAATGTGCTCTCATCATCCTAGCGATAGTAAGAAACGTTTTCACTTACCAAGTCAAGGTGATAGGCGTGTTACCGATCTACAACTCCTTCATAAAAATCAAACTAGCAATTTACGCGACTTTTTCAATAGGAAAGCAAATAATTCAAATATGTACGCAGCGATAAAGAATTGGAACAAAGACCTCACACCCCTTCACACTGTAATACAGGCCATGGATTCGTTTAGGCAACCACTGTACATTATTCTTAAGCCTTCGTGGTCCAAACATAAATAAAAATAACCTAATAATACGAGTTAATATATAAATATGCAATCTAGGGCGTCCCTAAAGATAGACAAAAGTTCAAAATAAGTATTTAGATACGTTGGAATCCTATAAGAGATAAGATAAGAGAGAAAGATATTTTCACTCACGTTTCACAGAAAAAAACACATTAACGCATCAACTTTAAGACTTGTAATCCCTGCAATTAAATAATAAAATCTAAAATACAATTTTGATGTCAAGTTAGTATATTACGAGATCGTAACGCGTCGGACGTGAACGACATGCGATGAATTTTACAGCCGACGGCGCGCGTCCTACTCAGATTCCGGTTCTATCCTGTATCACTCTACATGCAGATTGGGACATATTTGGAATGTACTGTAAAGCTAAAGTAGGAGTCGCTTACATCGCCTCCTGCTTGCCTAAGCATACCACGCTTTAAAAACAACTCGGCTTTACTAGTGTAGCTTTTCGCATTGTCTCTTTAGCCATCGTACCAACAATCTGTAGATTATTAAGGACTATGAAGATGTATCAACTATAATCTTACATATTAAAAAAACTAAACTAACAATTAGTTGTAATTGAGATCAAATGGACTAGGACAATAAACATAGCTTTTTTTAATGGAAGGTCCTATTTTTTCATTTAATATTTGGAATCCTCGCATTTTTTCATGTACGTCTTGATAATTTTCTTATAAATCATATTTCACTGCATTCAAATTACTATGAAATACTCATACTCAGAATTATGTTTATTAGATTATTAAAAACGAGTTTTTAAATACCTACCCTATATTTTAAGTAAATAACAGATTTGACAATTCAAAAAGAACCTTGACGTCTGTCTACATATGACTACCAGTAAAAAGACAGTCACACTAGATCGTCTTCAATCATGATCGGCCGCATACAACTAAGTGTTGTCGACTGAGAAATGCATGCTTAAAAAGGGTGGGCGCACCAAGTGGCAGCAGTCGTTTAATATTTGCCAATTTTGACATTGGCATTCAAACTTCAAAGTCAAATTATAAGGAAAATAGCAGTTACAAATATCTACGAGTATTTGATTTGTTACATGAATAATTTTTATCCTTATGATATTTTAAATGTTTTAATGTCTAAAATATGCAACTGTCCCTGCCAAATAATATCTCGCCTCTAGTATAACAATCATCCAGCGTCGCCTAAAAATTAATTATTTTTCAAATTCAAACCGTCGCTGCCGATTGGTCGTGCTAGATCGCGGGTGATTGATACGTGACCGTTTATTACAAATATTAATTTAAAACAATTTTGACATAATTTGCTTTACTTTTAGTCGGTTACAGACGATTGGAGATGCTTGTACAAGATCGATCTGTGTGGCGACGGCCTAAATAGTTTAAGTGGTGATGAGTGTGAATACCTGCTTTAATTTTGTATTATCTAATTCGCGCACGTGGATATGAAGTAATCCTTTTAAATATATTTTTTTTCAAATGTCAGACATTTAAAAGTGTCATGTCGAAACGAAGGTAAAAAACGCGAGGATTCCCAAAAAGTAATAAAATGTGGGGTTTTCCATTTAAAAATACTATGTTTATATCATAACACATTTGTTTTCAATGTTTTTTTAATGGTATTTTCCAATTCTGCAGAGAAATTTACATACAACTGCTATTTCAGTTTTTTAATAAGTTAGATTATAGATGAAAAGAGGACCGTCGTTCGATGACTCTGAAGAAATCGCACATACTTCTGTCGATTAATTGAGCATTAAGTAAATACCAACATTAGATGGAGTCGTATCTGCTCTTTGCCTAGTTGTACAGTACCTAGGAACAAAGTTTGGAACTATATAATATCCATGCTTGACAACTTGTATGCTTAAAGCAGTTAGCTGCCTCTCTTCGAGTTTGTCACGTTACTTCTAAATCCACGATAATAAAAAAGAAAACCAGCAAACATGACTTAGTATAAAATATATTTCATATCAACAATTTATATATTAACAGTCTTAAAAAGTATAATTTTCCGTTTTCTTGTAAATCCGCACTGTTTTCACTTACAAAACTACAGCCATATTGTTTTAAATAATTACAAAACCTGTCATTGGCCTTTGCTGTTAAGTTACTCACAAATTGACTTTTGTCCCTAACAACTGATGGGCTATTCATATAAACAGTAAAAACAATCTCATAAAAACATTCAACATTCCCATCTTTTAACTGCACAAAAACGTCAGAATTAAAAATAGTTTGACAAATGTCCAAAATAACTTGGTTTGAATATTTATCTTTCCTAATTTTTGAAACACTTAGAAGTATACTAAACAGTTTTGGTAAAGCGTTCACTATATCACTTAAAATATATGACATCATCATGCTAAGTTGAGGCAGAAAGGAATAATTTTCAATTAAAATGTTAACTCCCAACGGAATGTTGCAAATATTTTTCAGAATATCTAAAATCAGTAACTTACATTCAGAATCAGACAGACAGCTGGCAAAAAGCTCGGAAAACAGCTTATATCCCATGGATTTGAGAAAATCCAAGAAATCTTTTTCGGTTTTCATGCCATCCCTTAAAACTTCCAAAATAAAGTTTCTACGTTCTTTATAGTTAACATCGGAACTAAATAGTAAAGTATATAATTCAGGTACGGTACTTAAGTCTAGACCCTCTTTGGCTGTTAGGTATGAAGAAAGTGGAGTGTACATCACGTGCTTCGGATTGGTTAGGACTAGAGCCATGCGCGCGAAGAAAATTGCAGAAAAGCTGTTAAGCTTGAAGTCTGGTAACAGAGCTACTCCTAAAATTCAAAAATACATGTTATCAGCATAATAGGAACCGTGTGCATATTTTTATTGCATAAGTAGCGGGTACCAGCGACTTCGTTCGCGTATATGACTATAATGAAAGGAATGTAAAGCGGTACTTAAATCGCCTCATTTGAGTACCTCTTTATAAACCACGTGTGTTGTTGCATTCTCTGGCTGTAAAATAGTCAAGCTACTAACTTATCTAGAGCATGCGACATAAGGTTGACTATGGTAAAAACAAGCGCAGCGCAAGTGTACTCCAACTCTACTTAAGGATTGCCCTTGAGCTTTGTTGTCATGGCGAAACAAAGCTTTAAAGGAAACTGTACACGTTTAAACTGAAAAGGATAGTCTGACGGAATTAAAGGGATATGTGGTATAAAAACTGTTTCTCCCAGACCAGGGCCAGAAATAATGGTAGACTCTATTACATTGTTTTGTAATGTTTTAACCTGTAGCCGGATTCCATTACACAATTTTGGTGGTTTTAAATTTCGAATAAGCATCACTGGTGCCCCCACATTTAGAGTTAACTCATGAGGAGGGATTCCTGAAGGATTTAGAGAGTGTAGGAATTCGACAGGATTTTCTTGGTCTATAACTGCATCTATTGAGTAATATGTTAATTGTGGAGCAGTAATTTTTTCCAATAAAGCTAGATTTATTTCATCTAATGTGCTATTTTTTGGAGTTAATATAGCCCGTTCTTTAAGCCAAGAAACGGTTTTATTTTGACAACTTTCGAGTCCACTATAAACATTTAAGGGGTAGTTTCACACCCCCTGAGTTTCGAAGAATCCCTTCTTATCGATCCTCTGCACTCTAAAATCAAGCTGTTTGCACAAGTTCAACTTTTTACGGCAAACGGTTTGAGAAAGGTCGCAAAAATTAATCAATGACCCGATTTTTTCAAAAACCCTGTATGAATGTATAAAGAATCTGAAAATATGAAATAAAATAAAAAGCACGTGTTCAAGTGTTTTTCCGAATAACTAATTGTTTTTTAAATAAAAAATATGATATTAAAGGGGTGGTTTCAGCCCCTTGGACACCATGTCTAGGTTTTTACAAAACTTTAAAATATGTAAAGAAATAAAATATAAAGCATATTATGTTCAAACATTTTCCTAATAACTAACGGTTTTTAAAATAAAATATATTATAATATTTAAGGGATGGTTTTATCCCTTTGGACACATTATATGAATTTTTTAAAAATTCTGAAATATGTTAAAATAAATGAAAAAACAAGTGTTCAAACGTTTTTTTGAAAAACTAACCGGTTTTAAATGAAAAAAATATTGTATTAAGTGATAGTTTCACCCCTTTGAATACCCTGTATGAATTTTTAAAAAATCCTAAAATATGTAAAAAAAAATTTAAATAAAAAATATTGTAATATTTAAAGGGTGGTTTCACCCCCTTGGAATTTGAGTTTTGAAAAATCCCTTCTTATCGAACCTCTACACCCTAAAACCAACCTGTATGCAAAATTCAGCCTTTTACCTCAAGCGGTTTGAGCTGCAGCGTGATGAGTGAGTTAGTCAACTAAGTCTTTTATATAATAGTATAGATAATGTTTAGTGACGTCTAAATATAAAATTCCCAAAGTATGACCTTTTCAAAAATAAATAAAAACTTTGTAATAAAGTTACATGTGCTTGCAAAGCATTTCTAACAATCTCGTAAGCGCGTTAAGCTACATGACGTCATTTAGTTGATCGTCATGGCCCGGTCTCGTTTAATTTACATTTCGATTGTATTTGTTATTATACCAAAATGATTTTTTTTAACGAGGTATTGGTAAATTTTGTGTTTGTTTATTGTGGAAAACATTATGCATATAGACTATAAATACTGTCTAGTACCACTTATTCCATAATTCATGTAATAGCAGAGTATTTCTTACATACAATTAAAGTATTTTTATTATGATAAATACATTCACACTGTTCACTTTCAAAACAATATTTCCATATACACCATGCATTTGATTGTAAATCTGGCTCATGGCACAGCAAGGAGTTTTTAAAAGTTTTTAAAAAATAGCTATCATATAGAGAGTTTAAACATGTTGGGTATTTAACCTGTTGATAAAAATTACAAATGAACTAGATTGAAAAGTGTCTCTTCATAATATATCTTCTTATAAAATCAGCCAAAACTGGAGTGCTAGAACACATACAAGTTGTGAAGGTATATTAGTTTAGTTAGAATTTTATGTTATACCTACATTTAATCTCGTAATCATTCTTATTTTTAGCTCCTCATTGTAATAAACTGTTACCCTACACAGATCATAACACAAAAATTCTATAAGCCTGATTAATTGGCAATAAGGAGTAATTAAAAAAAAAAATTAAATTTGTATTCAACATGTTATATGAACCTAATATAGTATATGTTTCCTTATTTAGCAAATTTTATTATAATAGAGAAATTTTTAATGTATGTGATCAGAACAATAATTGTGAAATGAAGTAGCTGTAAATATATAATATTAAAAAATATCTTTAATGTTTCTTAGAACAATCTACATTTTATTTTCGATGTTTTGTATTTGTTTTTAAGAGTAACTTGTGTTTGTAAACATTTTAAAATGTAGAAACAAAATTTGACATCTTTTGTTTGTTTTTCCTGAGAATATTTATATATTAGACTTGGTTTTTAAAATTAAAAATTATCTTTATGGTGAAACATCATAAAATCATAAACAAACATAACATTAACCGCAAAATACTATAAAAAAGGCAAACAAAGCAACGATAGTTACTGTACTGCAAAGCAATGCAAATAGAATGTCACAGACGCTAAGTAAGCATTAGGAAATTTGGATATCTCTGCACAAGAAAGACAATTTCTAATGTATGATGTCACGACCAGTAGAAACACGTATTTGGAAAAGTGATATAATTTGAATATTACTGATATTCTAACTATGAGTAAGAACCGAAGAACACAAATAAAAAACGATATTATATTTCAATTCAATCATTTCAATACATACATACAAAAATGCATTGTTGGTTTAGCTCAAGTTCGGCTTTTTTTGTTTTGAGTGTATTAAACTACAAAACTTGGCAACAATACGGAGCATCTCCTGCGATCAACCTTTAGTTTTAGAAAGCTGCCGCCGAGGGGCAGATAACTTCAACAAATTTGTACACGCACGTACAAGTCTTTGTCAATTACAAGTGACTTCTGAATTATAGGACTTTGAAATCATCAAAATTAGCATTAATGTAAAAAAAATTACCGAACAACTGTTTACTCACCACTATATACCACCATACTATACCACACATATAATCTATGATAATTTTCTCACATTAGATACTGTATTGGGTGTATTATTTGATTAATATAACTGGATAAAGTAAACAATATATAATGGTAGACAATTCGTTTATCAAATATAAACTGTAACAACCCATTTAGTAAAGGTTATTAAAAACTTAAGCAATTTTTTCATAAAACTCACTCACCTTTACACAATGCCTCCACAAAAAGAATCCACAAAAGGTTATCTTTACCGGTCAGCCTGGCTTCTAAATGAAAGTACAGCCGGGACAATACGTGACTGGAGGCATGGCGAACCTCTTTATCTTGACAAGCCAAACCTAGTGTTGTCAAACTTAGGGCACCACATCTATAAAGTATTAAAAAGTATTAAACTTAGAACAATAGAATGAGTTTTTTTTTAAATTTATACATGTACAAGCCTTATTTTTTTGACATTCGAGAGCTGATTGCGTTCGATTACAGTGTCAAATCGAATCAGTGCCGGGCCGAATGCTGTTGCTCTTATCCAAAATTTATTAAATTTCGGGGTTGTAATGTTTACGTTTTAATCCAACATTGGCCCAGATACTTGCAGACATCTCCTCAAATGTTTTGATGGCCGCTACAAACTGATATGTATCGAAACGTAGAATAAATTTCATGGATCCTGTCCAAATTTTGTAAAGTTCTAATGTACATCTCATGCTGAATTGTGCATACCAAATGAACCTAATTAAAATAAAAATAATAAAAAATCGAGTTTCGTCAAACATGACATTCGAGGCGATGCTTCTGTACACGGTGGATTCAGACATAGTTTTATTATTTTTTGCTTCAGGTATGTTACTTATATAAAATGTTTTGTGCTAAATTATTATACGATGTGGAATCGGTTCTACACTTTTATATATAATTTTTAGTTTCTCAGATATCTTGTGTAAACACATGTGGCATTAATTAGTGGTTACGTTGTGGGTAGCTGTAACTGTTTGTAGCCTAAATGTCATAAATAAATACATACATTATTAACAATTTTCTTAAGTATATACGTGGAAAATATTTTTTAATCATTTAATAGACAAAAATTTCAATATTTATTTTTATATAATAAAACGGTTCGAAATGTACTTAAAAACATTGTTGGCAACGCCTAATGCATTACATAATAATGCTGCATTGCAAATTAAATGATTTTGCTAAAAAAAAAAACAAAAGGCATTGGATTCCCTTACCGTGAGCGGTGCGACAAGATAACCCTCGGAGCAATTACGAGTTTGACCCACTGTGCAAAAGGTTAGCAACCACTGAACAGCTGACACAGTTAATATTTCGTGGAAAGCTTTCCAAAACACCAGTTATCACAAAAATGTAATTTAGAAACATTGTATGCCATATGAAATGATCTTAGAATCTCCCAAAATAGTTTGAAAACACGATATAATACTAGTTTCAATTTAAAAAATAATTTTATTTCATAAAATCGCCATATTTATATTATAACATATTTTCAGAAAATTTAGTTGTAACATACTACATTTTTGTGATATATTTATTTATTATTGAACTTTTAAAGTTTTAAGTTTACGTCACATTATTATCATATTTTCTGTTCTCCAGTATGTTTCAATTAAAAATTGTAAAGCTTTTTCTATCTTACATTATTTTTATCGCATTTGAACACTTATTTGTAATATTATCAAAATCCTGTATGTTGTATTTATACTAATTTAATAACCAATATCTGTATGAAGACCATGTTCTAAGGCTGAAAATATATACTAAAATAAACAGTTCTGTGTTTTTGATTATAGGTTTCAGTCCTTAAAAAAAATAAAATGAACCATTTTCCAAGTGCAAATAAAAATAAATATTTATAATATTTATAATTATCTCTTAATGCTTAACCAGATCAATTAACTTCATAATATTCAACTAGTAATATAGTCCGAAATATATCCAAATTGATTGATTTTAATAAGGTTATAAATATTAAAGTAAAATTTTCTTATGCAATTTATATATATATTATACATTATCCTATTTCGATTTTATCATTTATTGGCCCAATAAAAATCATAGATGGTTGCATAAAATTAAAACAGGGTTTAACAAAATTTTAATTTTTAATGTTCTATAGAATTCTAAACATAAAATTTTCTTTTGGAATCTTTTATGCAATCACAGGAATAGGAATCAAATACGTTCAAATTTATTGTCATATTAAAAGTACCTAATACAAAAAAAACTCATCATTTTAATATGCATGCAAAAAGTAGGCAGCCGCTCGCAATAAATTACCTTAAGTATCTCAAATTAAGGTATATTTTTTTCTAAACTATAGTTTGTAACTACCCATCGTAAATCAATGTTGTACGCACACCAACATTTCTGTATATTTCTTCCAATATAATGATATGCCGATTTACCAAGGACAGTTCAGTTCAAATAGCACACAAAATGTTATTTATTGCATTTCTCGTTGTTCTTCAAGAATAATCAATCTTGACATCAATTTTTAATATAAATGATAACAATCTAGAATTTTTTTAAGGGCATATTCTTTCTTTAACTATTTTTTTTGGTTCCGCCTATTTCAAATCGGAATAAATAAATCGTATCTACGCCTCTGATTTTATATTAGAATTCAACCTTATATAGACTCGCAACCAATCAAAATTTGGAGAATATTGTAAACACACCGCGGCGACACACTATCGGCGTTGCCGTTTGTATTAAAACGTATAACATGTATGGATATCTGACAGGACGCAGATTTCTATGTTTTACCTAAATAGCTTTTTCGAAGCCAATAATTATCCACGTTACAAAGAATATTAGTAGTTCCTTATGAGTTTATTTGAAATCAGGAAAAGATATTGTTAGTACTTGACCCAGATCCCAACGAGACGAAATACTGAAAATGTCAGTAGAGGTGTCCGGCAACACGAAACGATTGCTTCAAAATAAACAAAAAGTATATTGGACACAAACAATTTGCCTATAATATAGGTTAACGCTAATTCTAGTCGTTCAATATTCGAAGAGTAGAACATTCATTACGAAAGCCATGCTGAGCATGTGCTACTAATTTGTTTTTCTGTAGAAAATTCTCTAGTCTAAATTTTAAAAAATTTTTGAAAAGCTAGTTACTGGTCTATAGTTCTCAATCAACTAGTATTCGCCTTTTTATAAATGGTATTATTTTTCCTAGTTTTAAATTGTCGGGAAAGGTTTATTATTATTAAGAAATAAGTTAAACAAATAGCCATATACTCCCACACATACTTGATAGTATGAATTGGTATAGCACCACAACCAAAACAAACCCTTTTGTTTTTTGAAGAACTTGTTGATTTTTGTATTTCATCTAGTGAAATATCAGCCATGAAAATTATATTAATATGGCATTCATTTAAGCCAAGTTCAAAAGCATTATTTGTATTGAAATTTACAAGTTTCCTTTCTATGTCTTTAGCAAAAAAGTCACAAAATGTCTTGCATTTTTGAGGGGGTGTTTAGCAATAGTATTATTAATGTTGATTTCATTTGGAATAAAACTAGCTTGAATTCTACCTAGTTGGGTGTTGCAATATTACTTTAGAAAAAAGGGTTTGCAGATGAAATTATTTTTTTGTGAAACATTTTTTTGGTTAGAATCACTTCAGCCTTGAATGTTTTTTTCACCTCTGGATTACCCTAAAAAAACGTTTGTTGAAAGGTAGTGTTTCAGGTTTCGTAAGTTATCTTCGACAAAAAAACGTTTAAAGATATAGGTTTTAGAGCATTTTGGAATAGAGGCAGTATTTGGAAAAGTTCCCAATGAAATATGTGCCAAGTGATCTCCTATATTTGCTTGTTATTTTTAGCCTCAAAAAATTGTGGTTTATTTGTGATAATATAGTCTAAAGTAGAAGGCAACATCATATGCATATCTAGATGACTTTAGTGGAAGTATGGAGCTCATCTCCATAATATTCAATATGTCAAAAAGTTAGGTTCTAAAAAGTGATTGTTATAGACTATCTACATTTAAATCTCCACAAATTAAAACAACCTCCGCACGTTTACTAAGAAGAGTGAAGAGCTCATTCATATAGTATGCAAAAAGACCAAAATCGGCCAGAGAATCTGAAGTACACAGTTCTACAGTTACATATGTAACTATAGAACTGCTTTACCACCCCGCATAATAATATAGCACACGAAACCACTAAATATATTAAAATCTGTTACTGAACCAAAGCATATCTTCGAATGTCGTTTATTTGGCCTATAAAATTCGGCATGAGAAATATATTAAAACTTTACCAATTTTGGAAAGGATCAGTAAAATTTCTTCTACTTTTCGATCCATATCAGTTTGTAACGCCCCTCAAAGCAATAAAACAGATATTACAAAAAAAAATTAATATTTTAATTAAATTTAGGTAATTTGTTCGTAATTTATATAATTTTTCAGACTTTGAATGAAGCAGTAGGGTAAAGGAGACTTTCTAATCTGACAAATGTAAAAAATATGTAGTTGAAAATTACCTGATGAATACATAAGTTTTCACTTGTTGCTCTGGAGCTAAAATATGGGCAAACAACGGTAATAAGAATTTTAAGTCATAACAATGCAAATCTTGAGAAAGTTCTTTATCTTCATGTAAACTATCTTCCAGAGGGTAGTTTGTAATAGTGGAGTTAACTAAGTCTTCTTTAAGGATTCCTAAAGCCAAAAAATATTTATTATTAGAAACGTTTATATTCACTTAAATGTTGGGACATAGTCAGCATACCTAAGACATCTGACATTTTTGGTTGTCTCATCAATGAACTTGCAATCTGCGCTCTAACTGTATAATGGGTAGCAGCTGCTCTACCCCAAAGAAACGGTATGAAATCATAAAAGCGGGTTTGTTCTGGTTTAGATCCATATCTAAAATAAACAATAGCAGTATAAGTTCTACTATTAAATTTCAATGGAACCGTATAATGTATATAATGCGGTTTTATTACTACTAAATCATTACTTTAAAAAAATTTAAATTATGTTTTCAGCAGATCCCAGTTTATAAAACCCTATTGAAAAGTACCAAAAAGTTATACATAAAATTTTTTGCTAAAGTTAGTTAAAGCTCCCCCACCTTTTCATTAGCCAAGATACAGAAAACTATCTTCTAAGAAAGTCGAAACGAACTCACTAATTAAATAACTTTCATAGAGTTACCATTGTATAAAGACCAACACAAGATGTATTAAATATCTTAGAAACCCTTATTTCACCATGGCAACCTTTATTCAAATGGACTATAATTTTAATATCATAGGGGATCAACCTTATCCCCTAATGGAGGTTGAAAAATATTTCCCCTTAAATAAATAAACCTATAATAGCTATTTTAATTTTCGTTGGAACACCTGGTTTAATCTCATTATACTTACAGTTTTAGTAACGCTAACGATGTTCGGTCACATCTCGTTATCATGCCTCTGTAAGCTGACAATACAACAGCTACGTGGCTTTTGTCCATGAGCTCTTGCCTTTCCTGGCTTAGAGTCAAAAGCAAACGCAACACTTCCAGCTTCGTTGCATTATGCTCACCTAAAACTACATTGAGAAATTCTGAATGCGACAATAACATATCCAACAGCAAACGGGCATCGTCTATTTTCAAGCAATTCGACATCATTTGCACGAGTTTCCTCAAAATGGAAAGCAAAATGTCTTGACCTGAAATTCCGAACTTCAGAGCCAACTTAGAGAAAGTTTTAAAACCCTCACTAGCGACAACTTGTGAAAAACTATTATCTTGTGCAATTAATCCTATCTCATGCAAAACGTTGCTAAATAATCTCGACAAGCTAATCGCCTTATTTATTTCATCCTCAGTTTCCATTTTTTTCTTAAAGAGTGAAATTTCCAAATGAATAAATGTCATCATAATATTATTCAATTGTTTTTCATTCACATCTGCATCTCTAATGACCTTATTAAAGCAAGCTTCAAGTAATCTGGCATGAAAGATTTCTGTTACCTCAAATTTCTGAACCTTTTCTGCAAAATTTGCACATTTTTCCACAGGCATATATTTTTCAATCAAAGGAGTTATGTTGTAATTCTTGACAAAATGTTGACCGACTTTTTGTGGTTTCTGGATTGCTTTCAGGATTGAAGCCTCTATTTGTTCATAGATAATTTTTAAAATGTAACTAGAATTATTGTTATTGACCAGTACATGAATTATTGGTAATACAAGTCCTTTTTTCTCACAGACAGATGTAATGTTTACTTCAATTTCTTTCGTTAATTTTATATCTTTTTCCAGAAGAAAAACAGCTAAATCGGCACTGTCTTTATGATACTGAAAAAGAGTTAATATACTAGAAAAGAGATTAGGGTCAATATCTGATATACTGTGAGGAAAGGTTTCAAAGTACTGCTTCAAAACTCTCGACAAGGCAGATGTATCTCTGTTTTCCTTATTGAGATTGACCAAAAAAGAAGTTATTTTAGATACAAGGCTTCTGTCTATAGGACTTAGGTCTGGATATTCTTTGCATAATATCAAAATTCTGCTTAAACTGTATGTCAACAAATCAAGAACTATAGAATTGTCATCAATTGTACTGCCTACTAGTATATTACAGATTTGTATCATTATTTTATTGCAGTAGCCATAACCAAGCGGAAAAACTTCCAAATAATGAAGAAAGTTTTCTTTAAGTTTATGCTTTTTGGATCCTTTCAAAATTTTACTGATGTCATTGAAGATTTTATTCGAGTATTGTCCTAGATAATTCTCTAATGATGTAGAGCATTTTTTAAGACTTTTAACAATGTCTAAAGTGGCTCTAGTACAAGTATCACTTGAAGTATTTTTGACAAGATCAATAACACTAAAATGCTTGACGATAGATGGGTTCATCAAAATGAGCTCCAAACTAGATTCGTCCAAAATTTCAGCATGGTTTTCCGATATATACTCAATAACAAAAGTCCAATTTTTAACATGATTTTCGGAAACTAAGCTGTTAGTAACCAAATTAGTATAATAAAAAGTCGTTAGTCTTAAAATATCAACTAGAAAATCGGGATAAAGTTGTTCTCCTATTATCTCTGTATTTAAGATACCATTCAAGAATACTTCACCAATATCCTTAAAAATACTGAGCGATCCTTTATTCTTGGTCAAAATCATAGGTTGACCCGCCCACCAACTGCTAATATAATTAGAGATATGGGAAGGAACTACATCATTATATTTCTCAATAAGGGATACATATTTACGGGGATTGGTTTGGTTGTGAAAGAGGCTCAAAAGTACAAATTCCATATATTTTTTGAGACTTTTTGAAAAGTTAGTTCCTCTAAAACGTCTTAAAAGACCTATTATGGTTGGGGAAATGCTTCTATGTTTTACTTTGTTAATAGAAGGGTCATTTTCTGACAGACTTAGAAGATATTGTATAAAGTCTTGCTTTTCTACAGTTAACTCATCCCCGTCTGTTAATTCTGACAATTCCTTTTGATATTCTAACATATTTACATTAGTATTTCTAAGGATGTCGACAAAATCTTTGGCGAAATGTTCCGTACACGTGTTAAAATTAAATATACCATTAAGCCATATACATATTTCCTCAATATTGCTATCAAAAATGCCAGTATTTAGTAATAGTTTATAGAGAATTACTTGAATGTTTTTGTCTCTTTCTCTGTGGTAATTGTTCAATAAAATTGGTATTGTGTGTTCAAAGATATCAGTTTCGGGTAAGAAGCGCGAATGGTCAATATCTACAAAAACACTGATAATTTTTATTTGCAACTTTTCGATTATATCTTCTTTTTCTTCAGAGCTTTCAGAGAACTTTAGAAGAAAGTCTTTAAAATCCAGGCTAGATGAAGTTAAATTATATAGCAGTTGAGGGGCAACAGTTTTATATAAACTTAAAAAATCAAGAGTTGTCTCTAAATGTTCACGTTTCTCGTTTTCTTTCAAACTTTCGTTACTTTCATCTAGATAAAGATTTTTCCAATCCTCCAGTAAATTATTAGCGCTTGGGTAATTTCTTGCCAAGTAATTTGATAAATATTGGGAAATCTTTAAGAAATCCTCAATACTGGCCCATGTTTTGATATATGTAAGAAATCGGTTTAGCTTCCCAAGCATGTGAGAGAGCAATTTTAGAATGTGATTTTTAATTTGTCTGATTTCCTCAGCTTCAATTTTGACAAAAAGTGTTTTTAAGATGGGCAATGGTAACAGCAAAACTTCGATTATCTGCGCAAGCTGAAAATAAAAATATATAGATAACTTTCGGGGTGTTTTAAAATTTTCAGTATTATTGAAACTAGCATGATGGTATTTATTAGTTGCATAACATAAATATAACGTGCATGTCCTATTTTAAAAAAACCCACGTAGGGGTGAGTTTTATAATAGGCAAATATGCTCAAATGTCTAATGAACCAAGAGATTTAGATAATTTTAATAATTTGCCAATTATATTATATATAAAAAAGTAACATTTACTTCATAAAATTTATCTGAACCAAACTTTAATAATTGTATAATGAGTGTCTTTTTAACTCTAATTAAAATATGTGATATTTTCTCTTTTATCACGCATTACCTGTTGAGGGATAAGATCCTTAATACAATATTCAATACAAACTGGTTCAATCTCCTCTACCAATTTTTTGACAAAATTCATAGTGTTGAGCCATTTTTCTGTAAGTCTAGGTTGCAAATATGGATTTGCAATTGTCCACATGGTTTTTGTTAAATCTGGACAGGACCTAAAAGTGATAGTAGATTATAAACAAAATATACATATTATTATGTATCCAATTGAAACGACTTCAATCCATCTTTAGATGTTTAAGAAATTTGGAACTGTCTGATATCTGTAGGTGCAGCTTGAGGTCTTTATTCCATAATGCTAGCGAGAATGTGGATAAGCAAATTGGATTTTTCGTACATAGTTCAAAATAGTTCTATCTACACCACTTGCGAAAAATTTGTCAAGACTAAAACAGTTTTTTCTATAAATTAAAATGAAAGGATGGTCATAAATGTATGCATTTCAAATTAAATGATATTAATATTGTTTTCAAAAGAAAAAAATTAAATCCAGAGCAATATCATGGCTAACAGAAGACTTTGTCAAGGATAAGCAAAAAGCAAAATTCATAAATTACCAGAATATAATAAAATTCTGTAACAACCACAGTAAATACTAAAAGCACATAGCTAAAGCTGTAATATCATCCAACAGAACAAAAACAATAATGGCACAAACTTCACGAAAAAAGGTTTGGAAATCTGTCAACTCCAAGCTAGATAGGTAGAAAACTAATATCATAGTTGACGAAAATAGCGATAGTCAGGGACAAAATAACAAGATATTTTGGCATAAGTATGTCCTCAAGAACGATGTCAAAATCAGCAACCACGTCGATCTTCCAAAACCTACGACAAACGCTAAAATAGGGAATAATATGATATCTTAAAAGCAAGTATATAACAAACCTTTAGGATTTCCTAAACAAGTATAATTATACTAAGAAGTCTAACCATTCAGCAGCTACGTGACAAGGAATCAAAAAAAATATACAAACAGTGGCAAGAAGTACCGATCAACACTCCCTAGACGCGGACATCAACAATATTAAAGGTCATGCAGAGTGGTCAATAGTTGAAGAAAGAAAGTTGTTTCTTAAAACAATTTCTCAATATCAAGAGAAGAACGATGTACAGGGCTTTCATTTATATTTTGACACATAGTTACAGCTTCACTATAGGAGATGCAAAAAACTTTTAAATTTAAAACTTGTAGAATTTTTTTCTATTATCTTTCAAAGATTATTGTAAAGTAGAAAAAACTACATAACCTATATTTTTTAAACAGGATACCCTATATACAAATATTTAATTAAATGGGTCTTAATTATATACAGGGTGTCCCATTTAAAAATATAGATTAAGTATTTTTTTCTAGTTTTTAACCATTTTTAGAATATTGTGATATTCTTAGAAGATAATAAAAGAAAAATCCTACAACTTTTGTATTTCCTATAGTTAAAGCTGTAACTATATAGCCATTTAGATATAAATGAAAACATCATTCTGAAGAGCAGTTAACAAACCCTATGCATTAAACCAAATAGAACTAGTGATCGAAAGAACCTTTTTTATTAAATCCTTTAAGAGTACTGTGAATCATATATAGGTGAAACAAACAACCTCTTTATAACTATAAGAATTTTTGAAGACCAAAAACACATGCTAAGAGTAAAGACTTCAAGATCGGGTACTCTAAATCATGTTTGGTCTAAACAACGTAGAATTCAGTTAGCCCATATCCAGAATTATACACAAAGCACAATACTGGAGGAAACAAAAATTCAAAGAAGCAACATTCCTGGAATATAACAATAGAATTTTCAACAATCGTAGTACTGAAATACCTAATGACATCGGCTCTCATCATGTACATAATATGGGGACATAGTGTTAAGATGAGCTTTTATTTTGCACTTGATAATGACTACAGATACTACATTAGTCGAAACGTTGCGAAAAAATTAACAAATTTAATTTGTTGTTAACTATGTAATTCCAGCAAGTTTAAAAAAAATCGATAGTGTTGCCGTTACAGACCTTACCTACATGCAATCAAAATATAATTCTCAGTTCTGTCTAGTTTACTAACCTCTTCATTCCTCACAGAAGTAAAACTAGTAATAAATGTAGAAAATAGTATATCAAACAAGCTCACAATGAATATACAGCAACGCAATGGTTTGTGTTGTCACCACTATTTTTTTTAATGTTAATAAATGATTTAGATGATATAATATCAATCAGTTAAAAATGAAGTCAGAATACCAGTAAAAATCGAACATGACCTTTTTGTGTCAATTTTGACGCAGGCCGTTGGCAAACTTGGTGGAACGAGCCTTTCATGTTTATGCCATGTTTTTGTTCTGAAACGAGCAAATTTATATCATGTATAATTATTAGTCATCTTCATCAGATGAAGAGGTGCTTTTGCTATTAGCACTAGCAGAAAATGAACACTTACGTCCTCTAGGTTCCAATCCTACTTCGTCACATATCTTGTTATTATTAACAATTTATAACATTATAAATTATTGGATATTTTTAAATATTTCAACAATTCTCACAATTAACTCCTGTAAAAATGCAGGCGTGAATGAAGCGGGACGCGGGAAAAACAGGACTATGCAGCGTCTCGCTACACTCCTCTGTGAACGCAGGCGAAACAACATATTAGTTTGAGTACTTTTATTTACAGCTACAGAATTTGTTCACGCACTACCACAACTGCTGCCGTTCCTGCTGTCCTGCGGGGTTATGAGTTTGAGTACACCTTTACACAATGGCGTAGCCAGACTTAAAGCTTGGGGGTATAACCATTTTTCAACATGGTTGTAAGGACTTTAATCAAAGGGCATGGCGAGAACAACAAAAAGTCAACCGATACTACAAAACTATTTGCATAGTAAATATTTTAGCAAAAGAAAATAAAATTAAAAATATTTTTAATGATTCGACTGGACGTTAATCAAAGGACATGGCGAGAACAACAAAAAGGCAAACAGATACTGCAAAACTATTTGTGTAGTAAATATTTTAGCAAAAAAATCAAATTAAAAATATTTTTTAATGATTCGACTATATATGAAAAGCTTTAGGGAGATATATCCCCCACAGAATAAACTTAGCATGATGGTGAGGAATCGAACCTAGGATCTTACAGCTCGTAATCGGATGTCCGTTGACTAAGCCAAATACTGCTAAATAGACTAAAACTGTATAGGTCATTGAAGCCTGTAAAGAAAAAGATGCATGATAATACATACCTGCATATATTTATTACTAGTTCACTCGCATATGAATGTTCCCAAGGTCTATCCAAGCTATTCAAAACAGTATACATAAGACTGTTCAAGTTCTTTCTACCTAAACCCACCAAATGGTCCCTGAATATCACGCCGAATTTATGAGAGGTACATAGAATTAAAAGAAAGTCGTGGACACATTCACTTACTTTTGATTTGGCCAGTTTATCCACCTAAAATCATTATCACTATACTATACATATTGACATTCAGTTTTGATTCAAATTCAAGGTTATAATCATTAAAATTTGGTACATATTTTGGTCTTTCATGAATTGCGAAAAATCCGCAATCTAAAAATAATTGCACCAAAAAGTATAACCTTAACACACCTATATATTTTTATATGGATTAAAGTAGGTAATTTTTATTAAAATTTTGATTTGGATACAATTATTTTTCATTTTTGTCCATTTTAGTTAGTTAATCATATCTTGTTTCCCATGTTAAAAAAAAAACAAGAAAATTACATAGAAAAGTTGTTCTAAATACAGATCCAATTAGTGTAATTAATTGGTATTTCATAAGCTACTACCGATAGAGAAAAACATTAAATAAGAAACATACTTGGTTTCTATAGGTACAGGGTGTTCCAGCGAGGACTGAACAGGGACCTATTTTCGACCTTCCTTGTATTTTGGAAAAATTCAAAATAGCCAATCGATGTATTTTTTCTTGTAGAATCTAAAAATATCATCGAAAAAATATTTGAACCAGAAACAAAAGAGTTACACTATGCATCAGGTGTTTTTTAAATGGAATGTATCGTTTTTTATACGATTTTTGGAAAGAGTGATTTTTTTTATGTCCGTTCTGATTAAAAGATTTGATTTTGCGATAGCTGTTTATATTACATTTTAATGTTTTACAAACTAAAATTTTAGCTTCACCTGTTTAAAATATACGATAGGTTGGTATAGGTGATCAAGGTAAAATGACGTTTGAATGCTTTGTCAATAAAAATTGACATTATTTTAATTATTGTCGAAGTCTTCACCTAAAAAATATATATTTGACTTTGATCGAAATGAAATACTATTTGGACGAGAGACTACAGATTGTTATGCTATTTTACAAGTGCCAAGAAAATGCAAGAGAAGCAAGAAGAAGATTCATTGCAAATTTTCATAGAAATATATCCATCAATACAATTCTAAGGATAAAAAACCTATTTGAGGAAAATAAAACTTTACATGATAGAAAAAGAAATTCAATAAAAAATAATTAGTAAATAATAAAATAAAACTACTAATAACATAAGTTATCAATGTGACCTCCGTTTTTCTCTAAGCAACATCGATAACCCCTTTGTAGGCTTTCTAAACTTGCTGTTACAATATGATTTTCCTGGTTTATTTCATCGACAATTTTTCCCATGATCTCTTGAATATTTTCGTTTCGTTGTCTGTATACGATGTTCTTCAAATGGCCCCAAAGAAATGTATCCAAAACTGAGAGGTCGGCGCTATTGTGCGGCCAAGCATATGTTCCATTTCGCCCTATCCATTCGTTATGGCGCCGATTTAAAAATTGAACCACATCATGCACGGCATGAGGAGGCGCCCCATCATGTTGCCAAATTAAATTCTGATATTCTGCCAATGGTAAGTCTTCCAAAAAATTTTCAATTTCGTTTTCTAAAAACTCATAATATCTGTGCCCATTTAAAGTCTCGTTAAAAAATATTGGTCCCAAAATTTTATTGTTTTTTATCCCACACCAAACATGAATAGAATTCCTCCCTTGAAATTTAATAGTCTGGAACTTTTTTGGATTTTCAATGGCCCAGTGGTGACTATTATGTCTGTTGAATACTCCCGATGTTGTGAAAGTAGCTTCGTCGGTCCACACAATATTTTTGAATAAATCAGGGTCTTCGTTTTCTTGCCGAATTACCATTTGAGAAACAAATTGGAAGCGAAGTTCTTTTTGTGCCGGTGTTAGGTGCTGAAGTGGAAGGATACGAAAAGGCCTAAATTTATGAATTTTCAGAGTCCTGTGAACAGTCCCTCGGGTAACTCTTCTGCGCCTTACACCGCCACCGTACTGAACTTCCCGAACTGCATCCGAAATAGATTTGGTTGGATTAACTTGAAAATAATTTATAATGGCGTGGTCTCGATTTCTTCTTCTTTGTATATTTCTTTTTCTATCATGTAAAGTTTTATTTTCCTCAAATAGGTTTTTTATCCTTAGAATTGTATTGATGGATATATTTCTATGAAAATTTGCAATAAATCTTCTTCTCACTTCTCTTGCATTTTCTTGGCACTTGTAAAATAGCATAACAATCTGTAGTCTCTCGTCCAAAGAGTATTTCATTTCGATCAGAGTCAAATATATATTTTTTAGGTGAAGACTTCGACAATAATTAAAATAATGTCAATTTTTATTGACAAAGCACTCAAACGTCATTTTACCTTGATCACCTATACCAACCTATCGTATATTTTAACCCGGTGAAGCTAAAATTTTAGTTTGTAAAAAATTAAAATGTAATATAAACAGCTATCGCAAAATCAAATCTTTTAATCAGAACGGACATAAAAAAAATCACTCTTTCCAAAAAATCGTATAAAAAACGATACATTCCAGTTAAAAAACACCTGATGCATAGTGTAACTCTTTTGTTTCTGGTTCAAATATTTTTTCGATGATATTTTTAGATTCTACAAGAAAAAATACATCGATTGGCTATTTTGAATTTTTCCAAAATACAAGGAAGGTCGAAAATAGGTCCCTGTTCAGTCCTCGCTGGAACACCCTGTACATCTTATACGAGTACTCAAAAATGGGGCATAAGGTGCAAATTTAGGTTTTTTATCTTGTTATAATATATTTTGATTTAATGATCAATTCTAAGCCTTTTTATGTAACATATTATTTATTAAAAAAAAAAAACAGTTTTCAAGATGTCATTTGAAAGGTATATCGGTTAGTGTCACTTAGCCACTCCTACACAATACGTAACTGAAAAAAAAAAAATAACATAACAT
>JAUTXW010001039.1:0-45000 GCA_030620095.1 Kuschelorhynchus macadamiae
CTCTGAATAATACCTAGATACCGATTTGGCCATATTGACGCCGCTAGTTGAAAATTTTTAAATGCTGACTAAAAGTTTATAATTTGCATTTTGAAATACCATAATATATTCATCTTACAGTCGAATGTGCACAAGGGGCAAAATTTGTCGGACATATTAGCACAACCTGACTAAATTTGTAATTCACTCTTGAATACCCCACATAACGATTTTGAATCGAAACTGCACAAATTATAAAATTCGTCAGCCATGTTGACGCCATCATTATGGATTTTTAAATGTAGATTGTAAATTCACAACAGACAAACATGCAGTTGAAGCTAATAAAAGTTGAGTAAGAATATAGTATAGGGATGTTTATGCGAAAATAAATATATAGTACTTTTTACGTACAATTGAAAAAACAAGCAAAACCGATTTATTAGATGCATTTTGCACATTGAGTGGATCTCACATTTAACTGAGTTGAGACTCCGGTAATGTCTCAGTTAGTTCCTCCCTCGCCACTAGAAATAAAATGTACGTGGTTGCAGAGTTTTAATATTTTCATCAAATGCTCCCACCAAGCGATGGAATACGACTTAGAAATTTTTGTATTTTAAATTAAACCTTCCTATAAGAAATGGATATCGTTTGAAAGAGAGACAAACACAAATGACAGTTCTGTAATTGTTATTCTGATTCAGGTTAAATTTTAGAAGAAAATAATATGTTAAAATTTCATTACTTTAGTGAACATTTAGTCGAGTACATGTTGAATATAAAAGAGAAATTTGAAAAAATATTACACGCAAGATTTAGGAAAAAGTGTCTTTCACGACGACTAAATGCTCTTTTTGTTTTGTTTTCAGATTAATTTTGGCGACCACACAAAGATTATAATGTGCCCGTTGATGTCTGCCATTACATACATTGATGAAGACAAATCTTTCCGAACTTTCAGGTTTAGCACAATTGAAAAACATGGTTGTCCCGGAGGTTTATATGACAAAATGAGATACGCCTATGATAAAATCACGTTACTTTTAGATAATGAATATGTTAAGTGATAAAATATTTAACAGTCTGTTGGTTACAAAGTATTGTTTTCTACATTTTTATATATTAAAACTACATTTATTTTTTAAAATTCTTTTTAAGAACTTATTTAAATGTTCGTTATTAACTTGTTTAGGATGAAATTTTCAGCTGCCATGTTGGCTGATTTAAATATACAAATTATGTTTTCCATCCGAAGCCAATATTTTAACAGGTTTTGAAGTATGTTGTGCTCTACAATGTTCTATATTTCGTGTTCATAATACCCGCTTTATTGGCACAAAAATCTATATTCGAATAAAATAGTATTTTAACAGAATGTGTTTTATTGCTGCAATACTTAAACGCATAAAATAATAATAATGATTAGGATATTGCTTATATTTTTAAGGTAAATTCTACAAATTTAGTTATGCGTACATTAATATAATGTATTCATAATTTGTGACCGTAATAATTATTAATATTAAGTATTTAGTTAATTGAACAATAGCTAATTAATATTAAAAGCACAAAGTCCTGTGAGAGCTATAATGTTTCTTTGGGCAATATACATTTTACAGTAATTTTACTCATTATACGCAATACATTTTTCTTTTGCAAAGCCGGCAAGCATTGCCATAGAAATGCGCAATGCACTCATGTGGGGGGCGCAAGTCTCGCGAGAGAAGCAATTTTTCTTTGAGCTCAAATTGCCCACGGTTTTTCTACAATAGTGATTCTGTGATAATTGAGATTTTTTAAAATTTAATTTCATAAACTGCTTTGGGCAATATAAATGTAGCAATAATTTCACTCATTCGTAACCATTCATATTCAAGACAAGAAAAACATTATGTGCTGTAAAAAAATCATCCTCCGAGATTTTTTCAGATCTTCACGTTTCAGGGTTCCTAGATGCCGAAAAACATGTTTTCTCAATTCCGTCGGTCTGTCTGTCTGTTCGCGGCATAGCTAAAAAACTACTTACCCGATTGACTGAAATTAAGGGTCATATGGGGATAACTCTAAAAAAAAAAATTAACAAATCTAAAAAAAATAGTTGTAAATGAAATGATATTTGAACATAAAACTGAGACGGAGCAGCATATCAGCTCTGAAGGACTGAATATATATTACATAAGTATAGAAAATGTAGTTAAAACAATCAGTCCAGGGAACAATAGTTTATAATTATTGACATTCCAAATTGCAGTAATTTATTAAGCAGATTTCGCGAAATATCTTTACGTAATTGAAGAGGAACGTGGCAATTAAATAAATTATAATAGGGGTATTTTTGGATTTTAAAAGAGCATTTGAAACAATAGATATGAACAGATAATTAGACAAATTAAATAAATATGGGAAAAGGGGTAATGTTCTTAAATAGTTCAAAAACTGTTTAAAAACCATGACATTAATAACAATAACCAAATTTTATAATGTATATTCAAATAAACATATTAATAATGTAGATGTAGTACAAGGAAGCAAAGTAGATCCTCTATTGTTTATTTTATATAATAATTATTCAGACGCGCATCGACGACATTAGCGCATAAGATAACAATAGGTACGATACTATAATTTTGACATTATCAATAAAACTAGTTTTTTAAATTAAATTTTCTCTACCAAGTCACAGTCTTTTAAAAAGTTCATTAGATTATTTATACTGAATTCACTGTTTACAGTTTCAGGGATAGTGATTGTAATACCATATTGATGTCTTCTATGTTCGTGCTTTGGACAGTCTGTAAGAATGTGTTTAATTGAAATTGGATCAAGGCACATATCACATATGGGTTGATTAGTTTTTAGAATTAAGTATTCATGCGTCAGTCTTGTGTCCTATTCTCAGCTGACTCAGAGTAACTTGGCTTTCGGAAATGGTTTGACAAATTTTATTTCGGACAGTTTCGATTGCGAATTAGCCCATTCAGTTTGCCACTTACTAAGCACATTAGTTTTAATGCAAGATTTAAAATCACAATTCACTGTGTTCTGGACAATCATTGAATTAATGTTTGTGACCGCTGCTGATGGTGCAGCTGCATCTGTCTGTTCATTCCCCGAGATTCCAATATGGGATGGTACCCATATAAATACAACATTTCTTCCACTAGTTATATTTTATGTAGGACTAGCTCAATGAGCTGTACGATAGGATATGAGGAATTTTTCTGTTTATTATTAAATCCTTTTTATATGTCGTTGATTAAAGCAATCGTTTTAATTCTAAAATATCATATGAGTTTGCAAAGTCATGTTAATTTAAAATGGGCCTTCTAAATATTATAAACCCAAACATTCGAGGTTTTTTTCAGTGTTAAAATAGTGTATGCAGTATAGAGTAGATTAAAGGTAAAAATTCCTTGTGATACATACTTAAAAAAAGAATCTAAAAACCTCACAATTTTCACTACTTTTCAATGCAAAAACTCTATTTTAACTATGTGTACGGAAATTGAAAAATCGTTAAACAAAATATAAAGAAAGTATTATTGTTATTACTTTTTATATTAGTTATTAGTAATAGTATACACGCCTAAAACCTCATCAAACATCGGTAAAAATCTTACCTGAAGGATAATAAAACAAGTTTTTTGCTAATTTTCTATTAAAAAAATTGACTACCAAGGTTAGCTATGTTTAAAAATGTCCAATTTTGCGATGATCTTCCAAAAAAATATCAAAAATGTGTTGAATTTTCTGCTTTTATAATATTTACAAGAATTATTAAAATTAAATGCTGAAAGGTAAAGTAAATCTTGCAGGTAAAAGCCAGATATATACAAATTCATGTGAAGTTTTGTGTCCGGTTGCCGCAACTGTACCAGTACCAACCCCACCTAGTGGTTTGTTCGCGCTCCAGCAGGTACCGAAAAACAGCGTAGTGCATCACTGACGGAAGTCTAACATTCGGCATTGGCCGTCCCGGAATGATGCACTTCACTGTTGGTTAATGCTGACTCCCTTTTGTATTATGGCTTTATTGATGATGCCTACGGCGCTTAACCTGGTGCTGCTAAACTGTTCCTGTAGTTACCGATCTACCTGTGTATGTAAGAAAAGTGTCCATTATTCATGTGTACCAATTAATTCTCTTTAAAGTTGTATCTCGCTGGTTTTTCCTGACGTCAAGATGCCAACACGGAAAAAACTTACTAGTTCAATAAAAAGGGAAGAAAAGAAAAAAGAGAATTTATTTTACATTTTTATTTGTATCATTATTTGTAGTAGTTTCATAAAGAACTAGCGAATTATCATAAAAAAATGAAAGAAAAAAGTAAATTAGTTTTAGGATGTTTATGAACTTTGAAAATGAATAACTCAAAAACGGGACGTGACTGAGCAAACCTGACTTTGGATTCGTAATCAAATTACCATTAAAAAGTTGAGGCTTTCCCGCATTCCATTTGATTGAAACTGACGCATTCAAATTACGTGATTTTCAGTAGCACCAACCTCAAAAAAAAACTTACGGTTGACGTTGTCGTAGTGTAAGAGGTATAAATTATACAATTAGATTTTTATTGATTTTTTAGTCATAAAACCGCAATAAAATAGGTATTTTCTAATAATTACACTATTTAGTATCATTTCCATCAAATATGTGCTAAAAGAAAGGACATTGCCTAAAGAAAGAAGGCAAATCCATTAAAAAATAAAATTTGAGGTTTTGAAGAAGAATAACTCGAAAACAAAACGTTGCCGAACCGATTTGACTTCGGATTCATGATCACCGACTTAAAATCTACCAACGTGCCAAAATTAAGAAAATAGGCGAGGCAAAGCTGTAGTAAAAAATTCTCAAAAATAATAGTATATATAAACTTCCACGCTAAAATATAAATTATATAAAATAGTCAAAATAAAACTTAAAAGACTTTGGCTTGATTAAAAAAATGTATTATTAATTAAAAAAGTGTATTATTACAAACTTAACTAACTCTCCTTTGTGATCTGCGCTGCGCTGCCCTTAACCCAATTGTTCTTAACCAAAGGCAACGCCCAATACCGTTGTTTGAAGAAGTTATCAAACAACGGTAATACCATTTTGTAAAAAGTTTTGCGGCATGGGCAATCCACCAACAACTAAATATCTAACTAAACTTAGTGTTTGGTATTTTAATTATTTGTCTATATAAACTTTGATATTGATTGTGCACATTTGGCGCGTCGTGGGCACTTTGTGTAAATCGACATCAAATTGGGCACAATATTTGTGGATTGTGGAACATCCTCGGTGGAGAAAGACTAAAATTCTTCTTTGCCTTTTCTTAACGTTCTCGTTAGGCATTCTGCAGGGGGCATCAGAAATACAGTGTACCGAAAACCCACGCACACTGGACAATATCTCAACTAGGGCTCTAACCATTCTGCACTAACAAGAACGCAGAGCTGTAACATTGTGTAATAATATGATGGACCTTGAGGCAGAATTTGAAAGTATAAAAAAAGATTTATTGCAGATTTGTTACTCTGGTTGAACAGCATACTAGGCGGGACTACGATCTATAAAAAACATTTATCACAATAACCTATATCAACGGAACATCTGAAAAGATTCTGAGAGTAGTCAGTATTTCAATATCAAAAGCGCTTCTAAATAGGGAAATACGTTGAGAAGCCTTCTGATAAAAACTAAGCCAAAGAATATCGACAAAAAAAGAATGCATTCACCAAATACAGTGTAAATGTGGTGAATCGTACATTGGAGAGACAATATGAACATGAACAAAAATGTTTTCATTCGAATATAATTAATAACATGAATGTGTTTTTATGTCCATACCTAGACGGTTGACCTTAAATAAATAATAAACTATCTTTATTAATTAAAATTTTGAATAGACTTTCAACATGACGGTTTCGAAGTTATAATTAAGCTATTTTGCTTTTGGGGCCATAGTTTTGAAAATATTACAACTCTGGTTAATCTTTAATAGGTGTGAAAATTCTATTGTACCTGCACCGCTTTGCTGCAGCTAACTAGTGCAGAATAGCACGTTAGGGTTTTTATGTTACCTTTAGCCTTGCTAGCTTTCACTATTTTACAATCAGTGTCATTTTATTTTTACCATACGTGAATAAACTTTCATCCGATGGCCGATTCTTTCACGCAGGATTAGTGTATTGAGACACGTCCGCCGTTTATGACCACAGCAAACAAGTCGTGTGTATTATTAAAGCCCTCCTATTTACGGGTTAATAATTCCACCGCATAAGTCCTTTCAGGCTGTTATGCCAAATAAATCAATGCGGAACATCCCCATAGGCTGGCTTATACCATATCCTATAACTCTCAGATACTTTGATGGATACTCTGGCGGAATATGGAGAACGTGAGAAGAGTTTGATCGAAACTTTATTGAGAATTTGAGAATAGCTTAGTTGGAATCTAATCAAGAAACTGGACGGCCATGCAAAAGAGCAAAGATCCATAAAAAATTAACACTGGGCTAAGTGGTTAATCATCTCCTTCTAAACGGCAAGTACAACTCCAAACGTGAAAAAAAAAATTCAACGTTCAATTTCAACTTCAAAAAATCATTTACCAATAGGAAACTAACCGGTGGTATAAACTTTTCGAAGAATGGGAAAGCTGTTGATGATGGTTGGTTGATCTGCGTGGAACAGGAAATATTTCGAACCAGGAACAAAAAACCGAATACCAAAGCTTTTTAACAATCCAAATTCGAAAACTATAGAGGAAGTCAACTGTGATACCTCTCCATAAATCTGGTAAATTCCCCGAAAAGCTACCGTCTCATAGCGCTCCTCTGTCGCCTGTTGAAGCTCTATAAGGGATAATCATTCACAGAATTGAAAAGATCGTCGATCCCAAAGTAATCCCAAATCAAACCGTATTCAGGATTGAAAAGACTTGCACCAGCCGAATCCTAGCACTAACAGAGCTTACCGGCCCTAAACGATTTGAGTTCCGCGTACGCCAAGGTAAACCACCAAAAATTATTAAGATCTACAAAACCCTAAAAGATTATCACCTAGTAAAAATAACTGGATCTCTGCTTTAAAATAGGCAAGTTGCATTTAAAACGGTCTCGTAATTAAAAACCTCTAAAAAATAATTTCAAATATTAAACGTAATAATAACACTTTAAAACTTGCATGCCTTACATACTGCCCTATATTATCCATATTATTAATTTTTGCATATGTCATGCGCTGTTAGCCAATGTTTGGAAACACGGACGGGTAACTTTTAACAATTTAAGATCGGTAAGTATTCTGCTTATGCCGTCAAAAATATTCGAAAACGTTATGAAAACCCCTTCGAGAACACGTAGAAGCAAACAAAACCAATGCATTAACCGTATTTCCCTCTCATTGAGAAAAGCATATATTAATCTAAAAATAGTATTTCAAAATCGGCGTTTTCTTCACAGAGATATTAAAGCTATATTGTGTGAAAGTTTGGAACCTTCCCATCTGAATTACTGAGACACTATTTACAGGCCCTGTCTAACTGTTTATAATTCCAAACGAATATACAAAAACTGCAAAATTTATGTTTGAGATTAATCTACGGTATAAGAAAATTTGAACACGTCACGCATAAGCTAACGGTGATTGGTTGGTTTAACATGCTGCGGAAGTGGCAATTGCACTCAGCTTACTAACTTTATTCAAATATTTTCTAAAAAACTCTATATCTATAATACAAAATTAGGTTTCGCAGCGACGTGCACATTATCGATGTCCGTTTCAAGAGAAAATTCACCACTCCTTCAAACTTCACACAGCTTTTCAAGCTTTTTTTTACAATAATGTTAAATTTTTTAATGAATATGACTTTGACTTTTTAAATCAAGATGTATTTTTTTCTATTATCACTGTTTGTCAGCCATTCAGATATTTAGTTAGTATGTATAATTATTTTTGGTTTGGTAAGCATTGTCTTAATATTTATTTCTTTAAAAATCTCGCCCAACATCTTTAATATTAATTGATTTGTAGGAAATTTACAAACTGAGTAAAGATCTTCATTATTATTATTATTATTATTATCATTATTATTTTAAATGCCGAATGGCATTTGCGCTCTCACTCTAAACAGAGCGGAACATTCACTTATCCCAAATATTCACATATAAAAGGATTGAACTCTGATGGGTCCTTTCCGTGTTATTGGGTTCATTTTGGTGATTGGTTTTTAAATTACCCATAACCTTGCGAACTACTCGGGATGTCGCGCCTGAAAAAGAAGTTTATTAAGGCCAAGCTCCTTGATGCTCTCCTGCAAACTTCTGACGTAAATTACGAGTATTCGCTAAAGCCACCTTTATCAAAGTTGTTTTTCTTGCTTTCTTAACTACAAGAATAATATCTGGTTTATTATAAATGTTAGTTTGGTTTATCAAAACAGTCAATAGAACGTATATAGATTATTTTCTAAAATTTGCTCAGGGTTGTACATATAATATGCCACTCTTTGCAAGTGTAATTTCTGCAAGTTGTAATTTCTCTTGTAGTTCTTGATCCTGCAAGTTGTAATTTCTCTTGTAGTTCTTGATGCAGAATTTTGGCTAATGCATAGTATCTCAACTTGTATTCACTCGCAGCGAACATTTGACATCCCCCTGTGATATGTTGTATGGTCTCTGACATCCGACATCCATAACTGCAGCTGTCATTTACCACTGTGGCATCTTTCGTTATATATATTTGTGCCTTTGCGAGTAGTTCTGATCTTTCGTTGCAGGTTATTGATGTCAGTGTTGGACCACTTAATAATCCCAAATGAATAGCTAAGTATAGAACAAGCGTAGGTGTTATTTGCCCTAGACACATTTTTGCTTCTAAGTTTTGATTTTAGCAATTGTCGTATTCTTCTTGTAAACTCGCTTGTCAGTTCATCCTTCATTACTCGGTGATTTATACACTGCCCTTGCTTTGTACTAAGATATTTGTAGGTATCTCCATGTCGCATTCATACTCTGACCATTCTGCATCTCAAATTCATCCCCCTGATTCCTACCCTTATACTGACAGTTCTGCACTTATCTAGTCCAAACCGCATTGAAACTTCTGTAGAGAAATTCTCGACAATTTTGAGCATCTGACCCAGTTTGTTCTTGGTAGTTGTCATTAGTTTTAAATCGTCCATATATAAAAAATGGTTTATCCTTATTTTTTCTGTTATTCTTTTTGGTACTAAACCCATAATCAGCAGAATTTAAAAGATTAGACAGAGAGTTCATTGCAATACAAAACCATAGCGGACTCAGTGAATAACTAGCCCAAATCGCTTTGTAATATCTATAGAGAAATTCTCGACAATTTTGAGCATCTGATCCAACTTGTTCTTAGTAGTTGTCACTAGTTTTAAATCGTCCATATATAAAAAATGGTTTATCCTTATTTTTTCTCTGTTATTCTTTTTGGTACTAAACCTATAATCAGTTGAATTTGAAAGATTAGACAGAGGGTTCATTCAACCATAGTGGACTCAGTGAATAACTTTGAAAAATACTTTTTTTTGTTGGTAGAGGATTAGTTTTGATGTTAATATTGGTATCATTCAACTGAATAGTAGTGTGCCAGGTTGACATGATATGTTCCAAGAAATACAGTGATCGATATTGTACATTTTTAGTATTCTGTTAAGTCAATCATGCGGCATAGAGTCGAACGATTTTTTATAATCAATATAAGCCATAAAGAGATTTCTCTGCTTAGCGTAAGCATAATTACAGATGATCGAATCAATTATTAGTTGCTCTTTACAACCCATGGAGTCTTTAGCACAACCCTTTTGCTGTATAGATATTATTTTGTTGTGTCGATATCCTTAAAGTTATACAGGAGCATTGGAAGGTAAGTAATTAGGCGATATTTATAATTGGGCGATATTTATAAGGATTGAGCGTGTTTCTTCGGTCTTTTGGAGGAAGGCAAATAACTCCTTAAGTAACGAAAATGGCATATTTTATAGGGTTCCTACATTAGATTAATAAGGAAAAATGATAATTTTTATATAAAGTTTATTTAACTAGTAATTACATATTCCATCAGGGACTGATGCTTTTCAGTTGTGAACCGTTTTAAGGATGCTCGTAATTTCCTCAGTTATGAAACAATTACACTGCATTTGGTTATATTCCCGAGCAGTTATATTTTCTACGTCAATCCAGCTTGTGCTTGAATTAGATGTTGCGGAGGTAGATCCATCCAAAAATACTCAACCCTCTCCTTACTAGGATATTCTATAGTATTCCCTTCCGTATTTTTATTGAAGGATCTATAAAATCTCTTTGATCTTGCAAATAAAGCGTTATCATGCTTTCTCTCATTACTGACTTTATACCTTCTCAGATGACCTGTATATACACAGACTTTCTGTTCAAGAGTACCGAGGCATTGAGTAGCTGTAGTATTCTCTTGATCTTGGCGGAAATGTACTCTAGTACGTCGGATGATTGATTCCACTAATCTCTCTCTCTCTGTCGTTCTTAGGCCATTTACATACATACAGCCAGGTGCATGAAACTTAATTGCTGTTTACAATATTTAACCGAGCTTTCGGATTTGATCAGATACTTATAGAAATCTAGGAACTCACTGTCAAATTTGACATTCCGTTAAACATTCTAAACTTTAATTGAGCTTTCTGCAACCGGCCGTCAGTCAGTCTTTCAATATCGTTCCTAAGATGGTCAATTATATTTTGCAATCTCTTTCCAGACGGGCGTTCGTTGCCCTGCCATTGAGCATATTTCTCTTTTTCTCGTCGCGTAAGTCCTATTGATTTAGTAATTGAGAGTGCTGCCCAATAGATGATCATGTCCAGATATTCTAGGGAGTCAACTTTTGGATCAATGTCAGGTAATATTCGGTTGTTCATGATATTAAGTAGTATTGTAAGTTTTTTGGAAGCCTTGAGTCTAGGCAAAGGTGGTCTACTTAGTGGATCTGTGCCACAATATTCCAATACTGCTTTTTTCATTTGAGTATCAAGGCTTTGGTAAAGTTGGTCACTTTCATTATTCTGGCTATCTTCTTGTTGTTGATCCTCTCTATTATTTTCGGGTTGTTGTCCTGGTATCGCGGTCATTGATGTGTCACTATTTATAGTGACATTTAAATTCTTTATTTCCAGTCAGAGTACATGGAATTTTTCGGTAGCCTGTGTTTCCAGCAAATAATGTTAAACGCCAGTCTTCAGGGATTAATTTATTTCTAGGGATAACTCTATATTGATCTGCTACACGCTAGTCAGATATTTGTAGTTGTGGGTATTCTGGGCAAAATTCTAGGTGTAATCTTTGCCGATACACGATCATGTCATCTTCTAGTTGTGTGACCCTGCAAAATAAACGCATTATAGTTTCGTTCATAGAGCTTGTCCATTTCATGCGTATTCTGGGCCGTCCCGCTTGAGTGAGCACTGACTGGAATTCCTGCGCAGCACCTTCGTCTGGCAGAGTCTGTGATCTTTAGTGACTCCCTTGTGGTTGGTTATTATTCTCTGGTGCGGTGATGTTATCTTGTGTTAGTAATTCAAAATGCCCCTCCTCAGGTCTGCCACTTAAAAGTAAGTATATGATACTAGGGTGCTGTTGTTTATTTCTAATTGCTGGCTAACCTTTTATTATTACTTTCTTTCTTTGCCCATTGCATATGTAAAAGTTAAGTTCTTGAGTTTCGGAGAGAGCGAATATCTCAAGATTTGTGCCGTATGCTGTTAATTTTTGCATGTCAGCATAGTAATTACCAAAATTTCGCAATTTTTCATTTTCAATTAGCACATAATTCTGAAGCTCCGACCAGTTTTGCCTTATATACCTAAGCGCTGTTTCTCTTAGATCCTTGTGACTAGACATGGGAGGTCCGGGTTCGGTGATGGTTTCGGTCCATTCGGATCCAGTCCGCTCGTGGATCCGTTCCAATGGATTCGTTCACGGGTCCATTTAGCTCCGATGTATACGTTACGTGTGTTGAATTAGTTGTTGACTTGTTGACTGTTCCATGTTTTATATTCATTGTTGGATACGAATTATGGGCCTAGCAAAATGTAATTAATTTATGTGTAATTTATAGTACAAACGAATGCCCTATTCAAAATGTATTAAACTTATTATTTAACTAACTTATCCTTTCTATTCAAAACATACTAAAAAAGATGGTTAATGTCGCTAATACAGCGTTTTCAATTTCTTTGAGAATGAAATATCTATTCGATTTTATCCGTCGGCGTCGATTGATAACACTGTGGAACCCACATAGATGTTAAATGCAATTCAATTTGTACCAATATTTTATATTTTAGTCTGGCGAAGCTTTTATTAAATCTTAAAAATAAAACTATTATTATTATATTTTATTATTTACTTTAAACTGTTGACTAATAAATTGTACGGTCATAACTGTGATTGTTGACATAAATCTGTCTACATATCTGGTAGGTGTTAAACCCTAAAACCACAGGTAAAAGAATATATTCTTTTAACTATGCTAAAACATACGATTAGGATAATAATTCCCTATGTTGTCAAGAATTTAGATCTACGTGGACTCAATCCAATAGCAAACGCGTTGCCGCGAAATCGATGTTAACGTTAACATTCAGTCACTGGCACATTACCCGTGATGCGTATGGACCCGGTCCAATTTTGATACTGTAATGATTTTTATTGATAGAAGTCCGCCTGTTTAACACTCTGTCGCCACTAACTCGCATGCTGTCATCCTCAGTAGTGGCTCCAAGAGTGTCCTGGCGACCCCCAGGTAGCTGCTTTTTTCCGAGGCTTCGGGTTTGCACCATTTTCATGGTTTTGCTACCATTTACCCTTGGTAGCCCAGGGTGACTTGAACCGTGGGGGCGTCACTCCCCAAGCAGTCTTGCAACTATTTCGAGCGGGGGTATTATTATTATTATTATTTGTAAGGTTGGAAAGAAAAAAACAGTTGTTGGCGGAATCAGCAGAAAGGTCTAATTCAAGTGTCAAATGATTTTCAATTTTGTACAGAGATGATCAATCAACGTTAGATTGAAGACTCGAAATTTTGTATACGCCAACGATCTAGCGATAACAGTTAGAAGAACAAAAATTAAAAATATCTCCGAAATTCTAAAAAATTTGCTGAATCAAACTTCAACTGACCTGCAATAAACACATTGACTAAAACCTAATCCCGCCAAAACTCATATCATTGTACTCCACCTGAATTCACGTCAGGCACATCGAAGACTCACTAACACTTAAGAGCAGACCTGGTGAGAGGACGTCAGGGGTGTTTTCTCCCGAAATCAGAGTTTTCGAAGGGGCCCGCATTTTTCATGTACTATGTGAGCAGTGAATTTTACATTTAGTAGTATCTGGTAGTAAAGATGGATGGAAATACAAGGTTGACTTTTTTGTTTAGTGGTGACCTTTATATTTGGTAACACAGACGAATGGAAATACAATGTGCCGCTAGCAAATTTTTTCTTGGCGTTCCTGCTGGGGAGAACAGGTCTACCTATCTTGGCGTCGGCGTGCTGTACTAGAACTACAGATATCTCTGCGAAAAAACACGTATAAAAATAGAACCTCGACATTCACTGATAACTTAGGGTAACTCATTAATACCAAATGAAGAGAAAACCAGCTGTTGTCAGAACCTCTGCTCAACTCAAGTTATGTGTTTCTCAACTGCGCAGTGTAGTCCGCAATTGCTCTTTTACCTGACTGACTGAAACATGCAGAATAAGCTGCGTGAAAACCGTTCCAATAGAAGTCACAAGCTGCAGGTTTCACAAACCCTTATTCGCGCAGAAGATCCCAAGTGTACGCTTGCTCTATTAATAAGACCTTGATTTCATAAAAAGCCCGCCAATCACAACCCTGCGTTAATTCCCATGGACTTTAGTTAAGTTCTATTGAATGTTCAGCATCGGCTTCCTAGTTCGTTGGTAAGATATTTCGCTTTGGAGGTTGCGCATACGTGTTTGAATCCTCGTTTAGGCGTGTAATTTGTTTTAATAAAACTTTTGGTCATATTTTTTGGTGACATGACGTTTCCGAAATACACGCAATCAAAATTTATAATCTTTTACATACAGATTGTAGTAAATCATCCATTATTCACAAAGAGACCTTTTTCTAAATTAAACAGTAAACAGACGCTAAGTCGCGGTCTCAGTCAAATTTTATAATAAAATAAAAATGGTGACAGGTGTTTCGCCCGGTCGGGCATCATCAGACTTTTAAAATTAAACAATACGTTACACATACAACGTTAAAATAGTAAAAAACAACAGAGGTTGTTTTTTACTATTTTTGTTATATTTGGTTTCAACCTCTTTCAGTATCCGCCGAACTATGTAATGTGATTGTATATTTACTGTTTTAACGTTGTATGTGTGACGTGTTGTTTAATTTTAAAGGTCTGATGATGCCCGACCGGGCGAAACACGTGTAACCATTTTCATTTTATTATAAACTTTGACTGAGACCGAGACTTAGCGTCTGTTTACTGCTTAAATTATACATACAGTCTTTCACCATCTTTTCATTTTCCTTTATTAATTTTTATAAGAAAACGAATAAATATACAATTCAACTATCAAAAATACACATATTTTCCAATTTATGACTATATATTACTCAAAAATCATGCTATTTTTAATAAGGAAGTTTTCTTAATTTTTTGAATTATAGTGGCAGTAAATATTTAAGTTTACAATTCTACAAATGTTCTTCAAAACAGTTTATTATGGATATTTTGTTAAGTAGGTGGACCGGTACACGATTGGCAGATGGTTGAAATGCAGCTGTGCGTAGGCATTAGCTGTATTGGTACCGAGTTAGCACACCTTAGGAGTTATCATCTTTAAAGCTGTTTAAGCGGTGATGTAAGAATAAGTTAATATTTTCCAAATTATCTGCCGTATGGAAAACGGACGTTAGCGCGCCAACAAAATTTAGATTTTATATTAAAACAAGGATTTTTTAAACAAAACCTATACTGTTAGGTGGATCTGTCTAGTTAGCGTTAGGTTAGCTCAGGTTTGTCTAATAAAAACCATTATTAAAGTTATAAAAACACACGTCAAAACACCGTTAAGCAAATTTAAAATACGGGCGCCTTCCGAATTAGTGTGATTGGCAGGTTCTTTATAGGATTCAAGATTCTGTGCCTATTACACTTCTCGTAACTGCTTCATTGTGGCCTTGTTTTATAGCAATTAAGGGTTGTAGGACGTAAACATGAAGAGAAGCAAAATTACTAGTATGTTGCATTTTCATCCTGGAGTTGTTAAATGTGTCTTTTCTAACCGCATGTTTTCTAAAGCTTTGAAGTGAAGTAGTATTGTATTTTGGATTTTTTCCAGTTATATGTTTGGTTTGTTTTACATTTCAGTTCAGAGCAGGAATTATTCTTATACACTTATGTTATTTCTGCCCTAATTTCTAAAAAACAGCAAGCAACTGAAGCCGCTGAAAAGTCTTGGTAGCTGAGGCCAATAATCTTACAAGAAGAAGAAGAAAAGAAGAAGATAGTGGAAATCACTAATTAACCTATGTTGTAGCTTTATAATATTTTTAGTGAACCAAAAAATTGCATTATTTACTTTTATTAATTTATGTATGATATCTTAACTGAGTCTTTAAATATGGCTGGTTTTCGTCATGCTCTTAAGTTATTTTCGAGTAAATCAAGCAACCCATATCTTCATACTCGTCGTTTATTGAATTATTCGCCCATTTGTTATGGTAAGTTAGATCCATACACCTTATATAGTAATTGTTAATGGTTAGATCAATCTTTTGAAGATTTGTACTGCAGTCAGAGACAATCTCTGCTGCAGTCTAGGGCACAAGGTTGTTAATTTGACTTTTAAGTCTAAGTTGACTGTGGGAGATCACTGGTCACTGAAAAAGTCAAGAGTATATGTATTATTAAATCAGCCTTATTATTCAGTGTTGGAATTCATTCATTTTAATGATTCATTTTATTAGTACTGTTTGTTTTTAATGCTTAACAATATCTGAATCAAATTTTAATTATACCTACATATTTTTAAATTTGTATACATATTCTTTTTTATTATATACTAACTTAAGTGTTTTGTATATCATATTTTCGACTATTGCCCTTGGTTAAAGGGAATTGATGGTTTCTATAAAACTTTTGATTCTTTATTCGGCAAATAACTTTAAATTATGCAATAATATATACTTACCAACCAGAATAATTTCAGTAAATATGAAAAGCCAAAGAGACAGTACTTTAGCTTTAGGAGATTCTGTGTTGAGAAGCTTAAAAAATGTTTAATGCATTTAAATTAATCCATGTTTGATCAACAATCTAAATCAACTGTATGATGAAATTTTAAACATATTTGACCGGTGCGGTGCTATAATACTATATTAACAAAAATAAGAGATCCAAACCATGGTTTAATCCTGAACTAGCAAAATTAATCAGAACTAGAGATTCTTATTATATGAATGGAAAATATCCCTACAAATTCCTATTATCAAGACCTTTCAAAAAATAATTTCGTAAAGAAACACGTTGGGAAAGCAAGACAAGATTATTATAAAGAACAATTTTCAACCAGAAACCAAAAATTATATGGGAAAACCTACAATTTATTTTAACAAATAAATGAAAGGGCCACAGGATTGATATGAATGTTTATTGATAAATTAAAGAAAGATAACTTATAAAAGTATATGTGAGGAAATTAATAATCATTTTGTAAATGTAGCAGCAGTTTTGGTCAGCAAAATTCCAAATGTTCCAGCCAGTAGTAATGTGTATCATCGTTCATCAATGTTTTGTACATCCAAATGATGTATACCAGGAAGAAACAAAAGAAATTATTGAACTTGATTGCAAAAAAGCCAGTAGTTTTGCTCAAATCTCAATAAAAATGTCAAACTCTTAAAAATATATATTAGTCCTATTATTTGGTTAATATTAACTAAATTATCGCTAAAGTTAGGTTTTTTCCAGAAAAAAATAAAATAGAGAAAGTGTAAAAGTGATAATCATATGTAATAATTATCACCCAATTTCATTTGTATCCATATTTTGAATAATAATTATAGAAAAAGTAGTATATTAGAGACATAAATTATTTAAAGAGTAAAAATTTACTTTTTGAAGATCAATATGTATGAAATAACAAGTTCCCAACAGATTATAAATTGCAGGGTTCCACTAGGATTGTTAATAGGACCAGCACTCTTTTTAGTTTTAAATAAATTCTATCTCCAAATTGAATTTAAAAGACATTATAGGGTTTATTAAGAGACACACTCAAGATTTTAACAATCTGAATGCACTGAAAATGCTCTACATTGGCTTAGTTAGAAGTCACTTGGAGAGTAGTGTTTGTGTTTGGTGTCCATATGTCGCAATACATGTAAACCGGATTGAGCGCGTCCAAAATAAGTTCCTACGATATATAGCTTTTAAACTTAAGATTCCACTTGAAAATGTCAATTATGAAGATCTACGAACGCTAACAGGATTAACTACTTTGTCGCACCGTAGGAATAATTTTGACAAACTCTTTGTTTACAAAGTCATAACTGGTGTGATAAATAGTCCGGAATTGCTTGCGAGGTTTGTAATTCACGTTCCTGCTCGCTCGTTAAGATGCACCACTACTTTGGCCCTGGAACACCATCGTACTTTGTATGGTCAGAATTCCAGTGTGAATAGGATGAAGGCCAATGCAAATAGCATTGAGCTAGATATATTTAATTGTTCTTTGTATTGTTTAAAACGGACGTTGTAATATTTTTAATTTGTAAAAGTGCAGTCATTGTGTATGTTTAGTGTTTTTAAGTATTTTAGTCTCTTGACATGGTTATTTTAATACATACATGTTTTTTAAATAAGTGATAGTTCAATGTTATTGAATTATATATAGTTCTGTTTTGACATTGTTTATAATATTTTGTATTTTTTCTTTTTAGTAATGTATAACGAAAGTATGATTGGGCAAGTCCCGTAATAAATAAATAATAATAATAATAATTATTAAGATGTTTGCAAATAATATTACAATTATTTATTTTGATAAAAGAATTGTGGATATTTAGAGACATATTACTCAGGATTTCAGCATACTTTTAAATTGGCTACAATCTTACTAATTATATTTAAATTACAAGAAATGATATTTCAGGTTTATCAAGAAAGGTAAAAGGGTCGTAAATACAATTCTTCCATTAATATTTAATGGTGAAAATATAAATAATTTAAAGTCAATAAAATTTTGAGTTATATATACGGACGAAACTTAAGTTGGACTTATCAAATTAAATTTCTTAGGGCTACAATAGGCCCTTTAATTTCCGTTTTGTATTGGGTTCAAAATTATATTCCTTTCAGATGTCTTAAAAGTGGTCTTTTTCGTTGATTTAATTTAAATTGCGATACCTTATATCAGTATAGGGTTCTGCCTATTGTTTGAGTCTTAAAGCTATGAAAATATTACAGAATGAAGTAATAAAATATATTCACTGATTGTCATTTTTGGCACCTACAAATCTGGACATTGAACATTCATATAGGTTAAAAAGGTGCACTTTAGTTCATTCTATAAATTATATGTAAAAATTCTAATATAACATTTGATGAATCTAAAAAAATTCACAATCGTAATACTAGGTAATATGACAACACATTAGCAAAAAGTAACTGCAAAAAATGTATTTTAATATTCAACAATTTACATAGCTTATTAAGAAGTATTAAAAATATTTTAAAAGTTAAAACAGCAAAGAAATATTTTCTGGAAAAATAGCACATATTTGATAATTGTTTTTAAATATTATTTTACTTTCAAAGTAAAAGTCATATAATGTATTCGTTATTTAAATATATATCGTACGTACGAGGTGTAGTAAAAAGTAAAAGTCATATAATGTATTCGTTATTTAAATATATATCGTACGTACGAGGTGACGTTTGCTGACGTTTGTTTTTGTTTTTGGTGCTGCATATATTGTGGAAAATTTCGGTAAAGTAGTCCTAATAAATTGAATTAAACTCGGAAAACTTACGTCTAATACTATAAAAACTGGAATCTCAGTATCGTAAGCACGTGAATCCACCCGCGGCAAATTCGATTGAAATCGAGAATCGAAAATAACGTTTGATATTATTGTTTGTGCATTGTGACGTCATTATATACTTTTCAGCGACTTTTGAATTGTTAGTTATGTCGGACGTGAATTTAAGTTGCGGTAAATGCGAAAACGTAATTGCGAAAAATGCGACATCTATAGAGTGCTATTTATGTCGTACATGGTTCCATAAGGGATGTTCTTTGTTGACTAGTAAAGAGTTCACAGAAATCTACTCGCTAGCTCAACTTGCTCAGCTAGCAAACTCATTCATGGTCTTGTTCATCTTCTTCTGGCTGTTATAAAGCAGCTTTATACATTAGTCCTGCAGCAACAAAAAATAAATAATGAACTGATGGACGAAATTCGCACAATGAAAAATGAAAGCAATGAAAAGTTAAGTTCTATTGAGCACAATGTGGTGAGTATTCAAAGTGAGCTCGACATATTGAAAAATAATACTGCTGATATGCCTGTGTCCAATAAGGAGCTTGACCCGAAACCCGGTTGCGACGAGCTACTCATGGAATTGAACGATAGAACGGCAAGGAAAAATAATGTCATTGTATATAATATCCCGGAGAGTAATTCAGATACAATCATGGACAGAATCGAACATGATAAATCACAGGTGAATGCAATGTTGGAAATAGAAAAAAATAACTTTAGAGTATCTAGAGTAGGTAAAAAGGGAAACAGTCCAAGACCTGCAAAAATTGTATTTCATGATCAGCTTATAGCTAGAAAATGCATAAAAAATAAATCAAAACTGCGAAGTACTGATTTTAGATTGAAGGCTGACCTGACAAAACTTCAACGCCAGGATCTTAATAAGTTATATGGTGAAATGCACGATAGGAATCAAAAGGGTGAGAATTTGGTTATCATTTATAAAAATGGGATACCAACTCTAACTAAGAAGTCTACAAAAAACTGACTACAGCCCCATTGAATATTTACTATCAAAATGTTGGTGGTTTCAGCAGCAAGATTCCAGATTTTAAAAGAGCTGTGCTTTGTTGTGATTATGAAGTCATAGTTTTGTGTGAGAGTTGGTTAAATAATAACATCTCGGATTGTGAGGTATCAATTAGGGGTTTTAATGTATATCGTTGTGACAGATCAGTTTTTACTAGTTGGAAGAAAAGAGGAGGTGGGGTAATAATTCTAGTCAAGAAAAATATACCTTCACATGTTATTAAAATAAGACAAACCTCTGTAGAACAATTGTACATATTTATAAAGTACGGATACTTAAAACTGGTCATTGATGCGTTGTATATTCCTCCAGGTTCAGATAGTACGGTTTATGAGGCTCACTCTGAAACGGTTGAAAGTATTTGCTTCAATTACGCATCAGCTAAAGTGCTAATTTTTGGAGATTATAACTTACCTTTGGCAAGGTGGATAAAAGCAGATGATGAAGGATTGACCCTAGAATGTCCGATTAGTTATCAGGCCAAACCTTTGGTTGATGCTTATTCTTTGTTAAATATGTTTCAAATAATTTCAGTTCCCAACTCACGTGATGTTTTTTTGGATTTGGGCTTTAGTCATTTAAGAAATATTAATATACAATTTGCTAGTGATATTTTATTTCCATTAAGTCAACATCATTCTGCTTATTATTGTGAGCTGAGTGTGGAATGTACAAAGGTTTTACAAAAAGAGGAATATTTTAGAGATTATAAAAATGCTGATTATGTTAACTTCAACAATTATTTGGGGTCAGTTAATTGGGAAGAAATATTAAAAAATTTAAATATAAATGAAGCCACTGATTATTTTTACGAAATTTTAAACTTTGGTATTTCTCAGTTTGTACCTTTAAAACGTTATACAACCTCGAATTTTCCTAAATACTTTAGTGCTGAATTAAGGCAAAACATTGTATGGAGGAAGTCAGCTCATAAATCATATATGCAATCTAAATGTATTAATGACTATGAAAATTTTTCACGATATAGAGCTATTTGTAAACAGTTGGTTACTCGAGACCATAATATTTATCTCACACAAATCGAACAGGATGTATCTAATACTCCACGTAACTTTTGGAAGTACATAAATAGCGAACGTAAAAATTTTGATCTTCCTGAGTGTAAGTATTATGAGGATAGAATGGTAGATGATGGTCAAAGAATTGCAGATTCCTTTGCTGACTTTTTCCAGACAGTGTATTCAGCAGAGAGGGTTGGTATAACTGTACCTGATTATATCCAGGAACGAACATCTGATGTAATTGTGAATCAAATTAAATTAGTGGATGTTTTTGATAAGATCTTTAACTGTAAAAAGAAATCAAATAGTGGACCCGATGGAGTACCTGAAATATTGTTGTTTAATGTGGTATGTACCATAACTCTACCACTTCATATATTATTCAATAAGTCATTGACAGAGTGCGAGTTTCCGAAAGTTTGGAAAGAGAGTTTCATAGTACCAATTTTTAAGTCAGGGGAGCGATGTAGAGTTAATAACTATAGGGGGGTAGCAAATCAATCGGCGATATCAAAAATTTTTGATTGCCTAGTCTCGGAGCAATTAAAATGGTCATGCAAAGAACTTATTTCTGATCAGCAGCATGGTTTTGTGAGTGGCAGGTCCACGGTTAGCAGTTTGGTTGAGTTCGAGACGGCTGTTGTGGAGGCCTTGGAGGAAGGTTGTCAGGTCGACACAGTTTATACTGATTTCTTCAAGGCATTTGACAGTGTTAACTTTAGGCTGCTCATTGCCAAGTTGCGGTCTTTTGGGTTTGCCACTGATCTATTGAGATGGCTGGTGAGTTTTCTGACTGGTAGAGTTCAGAGGGTCAAGATAGGGCCTTTTTGTTCCAAGTTCATTACAGTAACATCTGGAGTACCACAGGGAGGTCACTTGTCGCCTCTCTTATTTATACTGTTTGTCAATGATATAGCCCTAAGCTTACACTCCTGTAGGTGTCTACTGTTTGCTGATGATATGAAACTTTTTATGCCTATTAGGTCAAAGACGGATATTTTGGCACTCCAAACTGACCTTGACAGTTTTGTGCAGTGGACTCATGATAATCACCTTTCACTAAATGTTAAGAAATGTACCTTTATGAGCTTTTACACAGTCACTAAACAATATAGATCTGAATACACGATCGATGGAGTTCAATTGGAAGGGATGGATAAGGTAAGGGATCTTGGAGTATTATTTGACCGTAGAATTTCATTTAAAGATCAGTATGCTGCGGTAACCTCCAAGGCAATGCAGATACTGGGTTTCATATTTAGATGTGGGAAAAGTTTGTCTCCATCATCTTTAGTACTTCTATACCTTTCTTTGGTTAGGCCTCATCTTGAGTATGCTTCCATTGTATGGTCACCTATCTACAATGTCCATATATCAAATATTGAATCAGTTCAGAATAAGTTTGTAAGATATTTGCAACATAAATTTGACATTCAATTACACTTACCATCCTTATCCTGCAGAAGAAAGATGAATGACCTATGCTTTACCTATAAAGTTTTAAATGGTATGGTAAACTGTCCGTTTCTACTACAGCAAATTAAATTCAAAATACCCTCTCGTACCCTTAGGAGATCTGACCTCTTTCATATCGATTTCCATCACACAAATTATGGACTTAATATGCCTCTCACACGGTCATTAAGAATATTAAATGATAATTCCTCTCTTGATCCTTTCGGAAGCTCAATACAAAAATTCAAGTCCAAAATTCTCGGGACACTAAATGATTGAACAAATTCTTGGACTCTAATATAATTCCTGGTATGTTTTGAATGCTTGCATAAATTTGTTATTTATGATTGCTTTTAGGTTACACTTTTGTATTGGGAAAATACTAGTATTACCTTACTTGAAAATTTATTTTTTGTAAATGTTTATTGTAATTCAATGGGGTATCCCGTTTATTAATAAATAAATAAATAAATAAATATAATTAGTGTTGGTTTAGTTATTTTCTTTTTTTAAAATGGAATATAAATATATCTAAAAGGGTCTCATCTGGGTACTACCCTATATGAATAATTTCCAACAAACTAAATTAGGGTATTGCAAGGAAAGTATATTTTGCTCTTATTAAAAGTCACTTTTTATATGGAATGTGTTTTTGGGGTCCTATTGTCAGTCACTCTTTGGTTCAATATTTATTTTACAGAAAAGGCTATCAGGTATATATATCATCGGTCCAAGAGTCTCCAGTAAAAGTTTATTTATTCAACAGATAATTCTAACTTTACCCTGTATTTTTATATTGGAGACAGTTTGGTTAAAAAATTTAGATATGAAATAGATATAGAATCAATATATAATACACGACTTAGAATTATAATTGCCTAACCACGTCCTAGTACTGTAACAAAAAAATCACTTCTTTATAAAAATAAAATTGTTCAATGAATTACCTTTATTGATTAAGAAAGGTATTTCTTTCGGTGAATTCATGACTGGACAGTGTCATGTAGATCAATTTTTATAATTGTGTAAGTAGTTTGTGTACCTATTTTAAAACCTGTTCTTGTATTTAAAATATTGACTTAATTATATTATTGAACATTTTATAAATATTTATTTCCATGTTTTAATTTTTTTGGTTTTATTTATTTTATAAGCACTTGACTATTGACATTCTAGCTGGTAACTAAAACGCCAAGATGAAGTATTTTGGGTGTGATTATTCTATATTCGTAAATATTGGGTATATCAGGTGACCACGAAAATAGGGTATTCAAGATATGCTTAATATAATAGAGTGCATATTATTTTAAATAGAACCCTGTATATATCTTTACTCCATCTTATTCCACGTGAAATTCCCTTTTCAACGATGTCACAAGTGACATTTGCAGTCAAGATGGTGACGATGATTTTTTGAAAAATTAATTTATTTTGCTATTAAACGAAAAAAAAAAGAAAGTCAAAACGAACTAACTTAATGGATAAAAATGTCAACCGTTCTTTTAAATATTAAAGTCATTATTTCGAGAAATCTTAAATAGAACTCTATGTTTTTTTAAGCTATATAATTTTTTTTTCAAGATTGTGACACAGTTGACAATTTCCTTAAAAATCAAGTCTATTCTTCTAATTATTTAGCAAAAAATTGGAAAATTTGAAAATATATTAGAAAAAAGGTTTTTTCTGTTTAGTTTTTTAGTTAGTATAGTTTTAATATTCAATAAACAAATGCTTGTCCACTAATATCAATCACTCACTAGTAATGTTCAACGCGTTCACCATTTCTATTGTGGGACTTAAAAACTCTACTCACAGTCTTTCTAGGCCCGTTTTGCAAAAATTTCACCGATATTGATTGAATAGCTCTTCTAATTCGATCTTCTAACTAAAGTTGTGGGTGGAGTAGCATACACTTTTTCCTTTAAATATGCTGAGATAAAAAAGTCTAAAATTGTAAGTTCAGGCGACAGTACTGGTCACCTAATAGGCCTGTTTGTTTCCAACCAGTTTTTGTCAAATCTATCACTTAAGTATTGGACCACTATACAATTATGGTAAGCCAGTGCTCCATCTTGCTGGTATATGAAATGGTTATATTCATGAATCGGTAGATTTTCTAGAGACCCTTCGACCTCATTCCTTAATATCTTAAGGTAACCTTCTCCATTTAAGGGTTGATATGGATTCATGTATTAATTACACCAAGCCATACATTTACTCTAAATCTGACTTGATATCCCCTTCTCCTATTAAGCCCGGATTTTCGACAGCCCAATATGTAGTAAGATTACTAAAACGTAATTGTCGGACCACAAAATATTTAAATGAAAACTATTATTGTCCTGATATTTATTAATAAACCAGTTACAGTAAGTCAAACGTCTAGAATAATATTTGTATTTGTATGACCTGAATCCATGTTTCTTTAAGATTTTTCTAGCCGATTCTCGTTTAACAATAGTGACTGGCTCTAACTGGCGAGTTGATACAGTTGGGTCAAAAGCAACATATACCAGAACATTTATTTCAGCCTCTTCACTTACAATAAATTCGTCGTTATTATTAAGTTCCTCACGTCTACATTTTTTTCTAGTTTGTAAAAATAGGTAAAGCAGGGTTGCTCATGATTAGGATACCGCTCGACATAAAGTCTTGCTATGATCATATCCACCTACTCATTTCTCATATATGATGGTGGTGATGGCACTTTTATAAAATAAAAATACTGACAAATATTTCATTTGCCATTGCAAAAATCAAATATTGAATATACTGTTTCTCTGTACCTATTAATAAATCACATAATACACTACAGTTACTTTAGAAATTACAATTATTGCGAACTCAACCTGGACCTATTAGCACTCTTTTGTTTGTTCAAAGCCTACTAATTTTTGGGAGCTTAATTTAGCTGTAACTACCCAAACATTTGTACTTTCTCTACAGTTCAGTATTATTATAAAGAAATTGCTTATACAAATTATTGAAATAAATTTAAAAAATGAAATATACAGATTGTATATGGTCTTTGATTATTTATATTTACCTAGTTTCAGCCCTACTTAAAGCCCACTTAATTTTTGAGTAAATTGTGAATCGTTCCACGATTTTAAATAAAAATGTTATGTGTTATAAGTCATTAGATAGATAATTTGAGTTGAATAAGTTGGCTTAAAAAAACATACAGGGTGCTATTTATTCTAGATTTCTCAGAATAATGCCTTTAAATATTTAAAATAACAGGGATATTAAAATATGGTGTTAAAATTATGTGTTTTTTTGCTCTTTATGCTGGCAATGAAGGGCATACTTTTATCGATTAAGTTAGTTTATTTTGATTTTCTTTTCTTTTTTAGTTTATTAGCAAAATAAGTTAATTTTTCAAAAAATCATTGATAGTGTCTCCATTATGAAAGCAAATGTCACATATCGTTGAAAAGGGAATTTGACATGGAATAAGACGGCATAAAGATACATATACAGGGTTCTATTTAAAATAAGAAAGTTGATACTACTTCCGGTTACAAAAAATTAAATTAAACCGCAAAATATGCAATCTATTACCTTATTAAGCATATCTGAATTTCAAATATGTAACTTGAATAGTAACAGAATAGCGGCGTGTACCCTATTCTCATGGTCACCTGGTATACTAACAAGTTATTGTTGCTTTGTCAATGAGATTGTAAGATCTTCAGACAATAAAGCTTATTTTGAGTTTGAGTTTTGTTTTGAGTTCATTCGAAAGCTATACCTAAAGGGTAAAAACTAGTATACAATTTATGGAAACATTTATTTTTAATACCATTCCCTCTTGCTATAAAATCAGTGAATCTGTATTTGAGCTGTAATGTTTTTCTGGATTCAAAAATAAATATATTTATGTGATTTGCTACAATGTATATTATTAAACAATAAATTTCTATTTGTGCTTAATTTTCAGGCTTTAAAATAGCAATTGTATTATTTTTCAGATGGCAAAGATGATCCTGCAAGTATATTTTTTAGTGATGAAGTGCAAACTCTTTTAAAAACTTTAACCAGGATAGATTATGATAAAGTTTTTAGACGAAGAAAGCTGGGCACTGATAAATTAAGTGACCCTCAGTACAAATTTATGACGGAAACTGAGTTGAAGGAATCTTTAAGAGAAGCAAAGGAAAGAGCAGATGAAATTCTGCAAATTCCTCCAATCCTGAAAGTTAGAGAAACAATAGCAAAAATACTTTCAAGAGATCCTAGCCTTCAAGGTAAATCTTAATTTTAGAAAACTTTTACAGGTTGTTTTGAACTAGTTTATACCTAGGTAATAAGAAAACTACATTAGATAATATTGGTAGGTTAGGTTGCTAGATTTTAGTTCAAGGTTGCTTGTTAAATTTTAGCCCAAGCTTTAAGTATCTTAAGTGACAAGTTTTGAAATTATTTTACTTTTTACAAAGATTTTAAAAACATTAAACTATTACACAAATATTTTATCATATACTCATCAGTTATATCTGTTTTTTTCATCAAAAACAATTGTAGGTGTCAATCATCTTTTAAATTGGACACATAAAGCAATAATAATTATTTGGTTTTAAGTACCTACCTTCATTTATCAAATTGATATGGTGATAGAATTAGCTAAGTATTACACAGTATTGATTTATTTATGTAGTTTATTACTAACATTTTAAAAATGTGTTCTGTATTATAGTATGTTTATTGTTTTTATTTAATATAAATTGGATAATGACTAGTACACTAATAAACTACTTTTTGAGTGACAATTACACAACTGGTAACATTAACAACATATTTTGGAATACTGAAATTTTAATTAAGCATCTTTAAAAATTAGTAAAAAGGTAAACTTTAAATGGAAAGAAAGCTCAAGTTGCAATTCCATAGCTCTAGTTGCTACTATTATAAAATGTTGTCTTTGTCAGATGTATAACAATCTTTCAAATATAAAATTTAAAATGTCTTGCAATTTCAAAACTCAAAAAGAAATATTTATTTCTTTCTTTTATAAAGCGACCAGACTTGAGGAGTCAGCGGGGGATAATAATTATAAAATATACAAAGACCACAAATTTATTAATCATGCTGTCTTTTTATGAAAAAAAGTTAGATTACTGAAATACAAGAATAAGTAAAGCAGGAATAAGACTTTCTTGTTTTTTTTTATTTGGATTAAGTTCATTGCTTTTCATTTTTATTTTAATTTTTTTTATTAGCAGAGTTAATTTTATTTGTATAGATGTTAAACTGTAGAAAATGTGTATGTTTATATTTACCTTTAATGTATATGACCGTCCTAGACAAGTGGAATTTTTCTGATTTTTCTTTGATATTTATTTTTCATATTATTTTTTGTATCTTATTTCTTACTTATTTTATAAAATCGTAAAGAAAAGTTTTGTTATTATTATTGTATTTATTATTATTAGCTTAATCTAACATACTTTTTGCAAAGAGGGGATATTCTGTTGGCCATATTTCTTTGCCAATACTAGTGTATGTACCCGGTATATCATCTTTAAACACAATAAACATTTTAAGATTTTGTGATATGGGAAAATTGTACTCTGTGCTAACAAAACTAAAATATCTTGTTATAGGTACTTTTTTTGTCTCTTTTAGGTTTAGAGAGTTCTAGGATGGTATTTACTGACATTACTTTTGGAATAAAAGATGCTGACAGGTTTGTTGTAGTGAGAGAACCTGATGGTACATTACAAGAAGCAGAGTGGGAATTAAAACAAAGAATGAATCACCTGTATTTTCCTCAGGAGGGAAAACTGATGAAGCCAGCTAAAATTTTTCAAGATAATTTTTTGCAAAATTTGTTAAATAAACATGAATATGAATATGTGTTGGATCGTGCATGTATTCAGTTTGAACCAGATGATCCTGATTATCAACGAGTAGTTTCCATTACTTATCAACACATAAATGACAATAATAATTTTGAATTTGTTAGGTTTGTAAAAACACTGTAGGGTTTCATTTGTTAGTTTTATAAATCGCAGTTTATGTTTATTTATATGTATGATCTGAATATGGGCTTATAAATTAATGAGTATTTATTTACCAGAATGTCATATTATTATTAATAAAACTCACAGATTTATTTCATAACAAACCTTCCGCTGAAACCCTTGCCACAGTTTAAGGTTACTTTAAAAAGAAACAAAAAATACAGATCGGCAAAAAAACAACTTGCCTTTGTATTTTAACATGAAAAATAAGCAGTTATTTGTCATGAAAAGATAAATAGAACCATTAAAAAGGATTTCTACAATAAATGTTCAATATTATGGAGGGATAATTATTAAAATTTCACTTGTTTATTGTTGTCTTTCAGATTTATGTTCATTTAGAAAAATGGCATTTATTAACATTATTTTTTACAAAAATAGCTTTTTCGCCCTAAACTTATATTCTTTTATAAAACACTTTTGGTGATTTAATTTTATTTCGTGGGTAATCCAATATTAAAGAGGTAAAAATAAATGATATTTGTTAAAAACAATAATAATAATTAAATATGTTATCAATTTTTTTTTCTAAACAATAAAATAATGCTAGATGCACAGTATATCGAGTAAGACTAAAAGAGTATTTTAAATTTGTTATAGTTTTGTGCTATAAACTCCTTACAATCCGTTTTAAAACAGGCTAGAATTTATATTTCTTATTCTCATTGGCAAAGTATTGTAAATTTTTGGTGCAAAGTAACTGATGAATCTAAGATTACTGCTAGTGCTAGATTTAGGAGTCACAAGGTGTCTGTTTATGTTATTTCGCGTTTCATGTGAATGATTTTCATAGTTTTTCAATTCAGTAGTTTTATGTACAAATAAAGAGGTAGGCAAAGGCAGATGGATCTGATATTGAAAATGTCTGCCGAATACATTAAATGAGTGGAATAATGTTTACTTTTTCTATATATGACATACAATATACAATTTTGAGCAACTTTTAGAGGTTGCATGACATTTTGTACAGACCTTCCAACACAATTATACGGCATCTAATTAACGACTCTATCAGCGCTTTTTGTACATACATAATATATTTTTAAACAACATAATAAATCCTAAAATTTTTGTATTTAACAATTTTTTCTATTTCATAAAATAATCTAAAATAGTTTTTCAATTTCAGGTCAACCAGGCATTTTGGCTCCCTAACATTCTTTCTAGTATGGAACAAAAACATTGATAATTTGCTATTGGATCTTATTGAAACTTTGCATGCAAATGAAGCACGACAACTAATTTCTCTATATTCACTAATTCACAAAGTCCAGTTTACTGGAGATTCTGATCTAGATATAGTCCAAGACTATATAGGGAAGGCGGCAAATGAAAAAGGTGCCTTAGAACTTGCGATTCAGGCATATAAAGATGTAACAACCAAACGGGAGGTATTGCAGAAAGGTATTCAGTCTGTTTAATGATTTACAGATTTGCAAACTTTTAACTGTAAGCTTGTATTTGAAGTATAGTATAAACTGTTATATATTTTAAGTTTTACTAAATTGTTCTAAAATATAATTTTTTTCTTTTTGTGGTTCTTATTTATTTGAACATTTTCTTCTGGTAGAAATTATCATTTTAATTTTGTTTGGTCAATCCAACTTTGCAAAAAATACTGACATATTGAACTTAAAAACCATATATTTTTAAAAGTATTCAATAAATAAACATATTTAGATATTGTGGCCACTCTCATCAACTATGTATAAAGGTGGCCCATCAACTATGTATAAGTATGGCTAGACTTTACTAAAAGAAGGGAAACGCGTTTATTTTAAGGTTCAATTTTTAAATATATCCTTAAATTAAAATAATGAATTACTATTGTCACTCTCAAAGCATTGTTAATTATCTGTTATCGCACACATCAATCATGTTTTTATTTTATATAGAAATCATGGGGTATTTTTACAGATTAGTAATTCATTGGTAGAATAGACCAGTGTTGCAAAATTTTAAACCGTTTTCGTCAATACATTTTGTATTACAAGTGTATTTCTTTTATTAATCTCAGTGGTTTAGAAAATTAAAATGTTTCCAGCTATTTATATATAGATTTGTGTTAGATAATATAGGAAACCTCACTTTTCACAACATATTTTTAATTAATGGATAAACAAGTGAAGGCATTCTCACTCAAAACAAATGGGTAATAAAAGTCCTTAGTCTCCAATGTATTCTTTCTTCTTCTTCAGAGCCCCAATTAAAAACCCTGTTGTGTATGACTCTTGAGAACACTATGGCTTAAAAATGATTTATTCAGTTCAAATTTCTCACAAAAATGAAATATGTTTCAAAGATGTATTAGTTAGATTTTGTTACCATTCGATTATGGCAGATCAACAACAATACTGGGGACCCAATTCAATTTTTAAAAGATAAAAAAAAGGAGTGAGGAGACTCATTGAAACTTTGTGGTACTATTATATGGTAAGTATAATAGTATATAATATAGTATAAGACCCAGCAGATACTTAAAAACACATATATTAGAACATAAAAGAAGCATAAGATCTATAAATCCCCTTAACCATAAATCGAAAATAGCTTTAGCTGAACATTTTCGAAGTTTTCAACACCCTTTAACATTGAATAAATTAGTATTGTTGACCGGCAGATTAATTACAAAAAAAGGTTATTAAGTGAAATGGTTCAAATTAAAAAACATAAAACTAGCATAAATAAAAAACAAGATATTGAAAAATAATTTTATCTTATTTTGCAATACTTAAATCTAAATAACACCTGGTATATTATATTCCAGGATATTAACATTTAACACTTTTTGAGTAGCCCGAAAATACAAATAGTATATATTAACATTAAAAACAAATGTGTTTGTCTTAAATAATTCCTGTCTTGTCGCATAATGTTCAGTTTTTAAAATTAATTAACACAGAGGATCTTGAACTGAACTGGCCGTCACTTGATGGAAATTCACTTTAAGTCAATAAACAAAAAACGCTTGTTTAAAATGTCCACTTAATTTATTTTATTTTACAAAAATAAAAACCATGACAATTGTGTCGCCAACACTGTGGCTTCATCAGATGTTTGATCTTCAATGACAATGCAACACAAACAATATTATTTAGGTACCTGAACCTATTTTTACAAGTATGGTTATTATACATACAGGTGGAATGTTCTCGAATTTTAGTTATAAATTTTAGTTAATAAAGATTTAACAATGGGAAACTTTAGGTCCAATTGATTATTTAATAATATGTTGTTATCTTCATGTTTATTTATTTCCATACTTTCTAGTAAATTAAGTTTTTTACTTTTTTGTTCTACATGTAAAATTTCAAATTTCTCAATGAAAGTAGGGTTTTCCTGAATTTAATTGGAATTATCTTTATGATTTCTGTAACTTGATTTATGTTCATTAATTCTTTTTTTAAATGTTCTTCCTGTTTGTCCTATATAGAATTTTGAACAAGTTCCACATATTTAACTTTTAAACCCCCGATTTGTTCTCTTTTTTGATCTTTGTCTTATTGTTTTTAATATATCTACCAAGGGTGTTGTTAGTCTTAATAGTAACTGTCGCACCACCAAGAATAGTAAAGTATCATTCTATTTATTCAGTACATAGTCATTAATATATAAATTAATAAATGGTGTTATCTTTCATTTTTAATAGATTTTGAGAGGAAAGATTCAGAAGGGGATTTCTGGTTAAGTTCCTTTACAAATCGGTTTTACCCAAATACTCTTAAAGTTACCTCATAAGGAGTTAATTCCTTGAATAAATGAATGTGTGCGAAACTAAATAGGATCACATTTTACTATTCTTAATAAAAGGATTAATAACAAAGAGAAAAAATTTACCGATTTTTGTATTTTTTCAAACATTTTAATAGGCCGCCATTTTGTTCCAACATATTTGATTGGTATCACTATTTTACTAGTTTCCACCTATCTCACAGTTAATTTTTGGACAACATTCAAAAAAAGTTGAAGTAGATTTTTACATTGATTTTTTCAAAAATTTAGGAGGCCGGCATTTTGTTCACCGTGTTGAATTCATACACAAATTTTACCAGTTTATCCCTATATTACATCTTTTTTTTTTCTGCAAAATTTGAAGTCAATTGACTAAAAAGTTTTTAACGCCGATTTTCAAACGTTTTATTTAGCCGTCATTTTGGTCCACCATCTTCAATTCACACCAAAATTTTACAAGTTCATCTCTATATCATACCTAATTCTTGCGCAAAATTTGAATTTTTAAACAATTTATTAAGACATCATTTTGTTTCGCTATTTTGGATTCGTACAAAAATTTTATCAGTGGCAAATTTGAGGAAAATTTAATAAGTAGTTTTTCAGTAATCATTTTTTAACATTTTACTAGGCCGCCATTTTGTTCCTCTATATTGGATTTTTATCCAAATGTTACCATGTCATCCCCATATGACCCTTAATTTTTCACGAAAATTTGACGTCAATGTCGCGAACAGACGGAATTGAGGAAACATGTTTTTTATATTCCTTCTTACGAGGGAAGTAAAAATTAAAAGATATTAAAATAAAAAGTTTTTTTTAACTTTATAGAATTTTAATAAAAAAATATTTTACTTATATTTTAAAGGTCTTATTAGCTTAAGTCGATAATAATGATTATTTTTATCAGACTTTAAATAAGGAGGAGGTTATCAATAATTCTACCCTGTGTGTTTTTTATGAATATACACCGATTACTCCGAGATGACCAAATTGGATGAAATATTCAGGAAGTACCGTTAAACGGGCTAACTAAGGACTGATTTCGAAGTTTTTTGTAGATATGTAGGGCCAGAAATAATATATTCGAAATATTAAGCTTTCTACATGTTCTGGGAACATGCCTACGAAGAAGGAAAATTTTGAAATATTCAAGGTTTTTTTTTTTATTCGAAAAGTGTTCCCACCCCACTCACCCCGTTTTCGGAGTGACTAAGAACAAGTCTTAGTTTTGCACTGAAAAACATTCTGTACATACATGCTAAGTGTGAGACAGGACAGATCTAAGCATTTAAAAAAGTAACCATTTGTTTCTTGACATTCTTAAAGAAATAACATGAAAATTCTTATTTTCATTTTATTATTTAAATTTACATTAGATGGTAATTTGAAACCACCTATACAAAGTTGGAAAGGAAGCTTTTTCAACACTTGGGAAATATTCACTACAGAGTGATCAGAAACTACTGGAAAAATATATCAATTTTTTATTTTCGTGCTTTCTTTTAAAAACATTACTTTTATTTTTTCATCATTTTTGACTATGAGTTTTCCTACAAATTTTTTTGAAAATTTTCCCTTTGTAAACTTAACAATTATGAAGTCTTCTGCCTTCAAATCAGCCAATTCCCCAGACTGATCCTTTTGTCTAGGGTCGCTTTTATCTTCTTCTGTTTCTATGTCTTCTGCACATTCAGAAGAACTTTCGGATGTTTCATGTTCTGATAAACCGTCGTCAGACTGCGAGTCAGATTCTGTCGGTTAGGTGCGTGGGCGGAATATTTTTAAGAGATGTGTTCAATTCGTCAAAACACAAATTTATCGCGTCTTGGTCAACTGCTGTCCAAGGCCTTTTTTTGTTTTCAGAAAATCTTCCAGGTAAATGATTTTTGTGGCGTAATAAAAACGATTCCATCCAGTCTGCTTCTGGCTTGTTGTTCCTGAATCTTTTTATGTTTACACTCATTCTGTCATAATACTGTTTTACTAAGGGAAATCCCCAGTCTGCTGGGCACATTAAAGAGGTGACTATTTTTTATTCCTCTGCGTCTGTTATAGCTAATTGGCCGCCAAGTTTTTTAAAATTTACTTCTTCACATGTTAATTAATTGTATTTTTCGGTATATTGTACTTTCTCTATAGGTTGTATATATGTAATTTTGATATGACCTTAAGCCATGATTTTTTAAATATTTGCGAGGCATGCCACGGATCACACTAAGAATTGCATTGAATTAGATTTAAAAAAAAAGACGAAACGTCGCCTCACAAAAATATATTTTTTATATAGTAACATATTATATAACGTTATTACCAAATAATTATATGCATATACATTTAAACTAAGTAGTGGAATTCTGTATTAGGGAAGTTGTGGATAAAGGTGAATACTATTTGAATTTTTTAAGTTTGATATAGATACTTACTAATTCCGGTATGCTTTTTTCATTAGTAAACTCAGATTCACGCAAAACTCATTAAATCCTTATGAAAGCTGGGCACAAAGTCAAACCTTTCATGCAAAAAGCCATAAATCCAAGATTCAAGCAAAAGCCGATAAATATTTTTTGATGCCACCTATGAGTTTATCACCGACACAAAAAACTAACGTTCATTAATCTTTACAGTTTCCTGTGACCATTATGCTATTCTCCAATATTATTATTTCTGAGTGTATTAGAATAGGGACGCCACCAGGGTCCTAGAGTCTTTTTTGCAAATACGTCTCTAATGACTGATGAATGCGTTTTGCATCATTTGGGTATTTGTGAATGTTTTTTTTGTAAGGGGGCGGCAGCTGGTAGAAAACAAAACGGTGGCTTCACGTGAGATATCATTTTATTCTTGTTGTGGTGATTACAAATGTTTATTTTTGACAACTGACAAGATTTTAATGAAATGCTCTGAGGCTTCTTGGAATTTTATGCAATCATACCATCGCCCAAAGTATAATTATAAAACGACATGCCCGACATGCATGAAAGAACACTTATGTCATCTGATACAAGGAAAATTTATGTGGCTAGTGAAAAGGCATATCTAGGAGAGAAAAATCTTAAATGCCTTGTGTTTAAAAAATGTACGAAAATTACAAATATAAAATATTTTATATTTTATTAAAAAACGACTCAGGACAAAAATTAACAGGAGGCCAAAAATTAGTAAACTACATTTCAAGTTTGGAGAAAGTTGGAAGAAAAATAATTTTTTAAAATTCTTTCAGATTTAATAAATTTTATTAAAATTTAGCGGTAACCACTCATGTTCTATATTTTTGTCTAAAGAACACATCAATGTCTCGAGGTGTGGCCAAAAAACTGACCTTATTGAAAAAAAAAACTAATAAAATTGCATTTTTTTGAAAACGGTTATTTTAGAAAAACGATACCTTTAGTTTGAAGCTGAATAGTTCTGGAATTATTTACTTCTTTCACAAAGCAGCAGCAGATTCAGAAACTTCAACCTACTTTCCAATATAAATTAGTTTTCCACAACGTTTAAATATATCACAAATTTTGGCAGTTTTTTCCCGCTCAGGTGGCATGTGTGCGTTATCTCTGCTTACTGATATACTTTTACCAAGCAGATAAATTTTCCACATATCAGATGATTCAAGTGATATTGTGGTCGCCTCCCAGCCTATTTTGCGAAGTATATTTTTTTGCGCGAGTTGGAGTGGCTTTCAGGATAGCGAAAAATTCGATATTATGGGTCTTGGTGACAAAAGTTCGACCAATTTACGACGATTTATCGACCAATGTACATATTTACGGAAAATTGTCACAAAACTTGCACCGCTTTTAAAGATTCAAGAATTCATAAAAATATAAACTAAGAATAGATTATTCTGATGCCATAAATTATGTTGCATTATATTCTAATGATTCTGTCGACTAATGCGACACGAAAAGGAAGTTCGAAAAAAGTTCTCCTGCTTTGGGGTGAAGTATCATTTTCCAAAAAATATCCTTTTCGCTAGTACATCTACTTATCGTAAGCATAAAACGTATTACTTATTTTAAACGCGGTATTCCATATTGCCAAATAACCGCAAATTTTAACAAAAACTATTAAATAGGTTACAAAATATAACTTTATGTACTACTTGGTTATATTTTTGAACTGACTCTTCTACCTCTGAAACTTTTACTTAGTTTATTAAAGTAATTAGAGTTTACTTATATCAATAAGATTTATTTTTTAAGATTTTAAATTCTTTAATACATTTCGATTTATTACTCCTGCAGTTGAAGTATACTCCTTGCTTTTACCAGTTAAAGCAATAATTTGCTCTGCTACTTCTACTGCTACTCTGATTTGTGCTTCACTGGTACTTGCTCCCAAATGTGGTGTTGCTACTACTTTATCATGAGCAATAAGTTCCAAAGTGACAGGGCTTGTAGGTGGTTCTTGTTCGTAGACATCTATTCCGGCTCCTCCACACTGGCCAGATTTAATTGCTGCCAACAGATCAGATTCGTTGATAATACCTCCTCTTGCTACATTTATTATTTTTACGCCTTTCTTACAGGCATTTAGCACTTGTGTGTTAATTAGATCTAAAAATTATAAATAATTTAGAATATTAGCATTGTCTAATAAGATACAATGATATTAGTAAGGGATTTTATATACAAGTTTAGTGGTAGGTTAGGGCATGCTTAGAGGAAATGTTTAAAGTATGACAGAATATTAAAAAATGTTATCTAAAAATCATTTTTTTAGCTAGGCATGGTATGTAAACTGTCAGAATCTACCTACACATAAGGAGACAAGTTATGCTAGTCTTCTAAAGCTACAAAATTGTATACCATTGCCACATACATTTCTCAAATTGAATCGCCAAATCTACTTTCATTTTCAAAGTACCTAAGCTATTTGTTTGTTTATTTACTTATCTAGCATCAGTCAATAATAGAGAATATAAATATGTATTAAATATATGGTTCACAACTGAATATGTAGATTTGTCAGGTGTTATACCTTAATAAGAGGTACTCCAAAAAAGTATGGTGATTTGGTTGGAACTGCTAAAACACAGAGTTTTTTCAGAAAGGAGCAAACTACTGCTAACATAGTTTTTGACCGGTTACCCTGTATCCACACAGTAGATAAGGCCAGAGAGATATGTAATGGCGGCTTGTATCATTTTAACTTTGTTTTGACCTTCGAGCATTCGTAGTATGAAAAACGTGTTCTCTGAGCAAAAAAAAGCTCCGATTTAAAGATAAGTTATCGGGTTTAACAAGATGACTGTCTTGTTCATATTAGTGTGCATATTACAGAGCGGAAACTCTTTTGTGACCAGCCAGACCTTCTGATCTGTCACCAAATGATTTTGTCTATGCGTACATGCATGATGCCGTTAGGAAATGATCCAAGTTCAATGGTGTTCAGTACGTAAGTTTATCGAATAGTACACATTATATAAAATTTAGGGGGAACTTAAGCTTAATTAGGTATCTAAATGGGAATAATCTGGAGGAATTGAGATATTAAAATTGAGTGTAAACTTTCAGAATGATATGCTAAAGAATTTCAGAGTAGTATGACAGTGTTTTTGAGCATTTGAAGTATGTTTTGAATATACTTATGTATATATTATATATAATATATATATATATATATATATATATATATATATATATATATATATATATATATATATATATATATATATATATATATATATATATATATATATATATATATATATATATATATATATATATATATATATATATATATATATATATATATATATATATATATATATATATATATATATATATATATATATATATATATATATATATATATATATATATATTTCATATATATATACAATTCTCGTAAATAATAATAAAGTTCATTGTAAATATCCAAAATATATATATAAAAATATATTCTTTTTATATATAGTTAAATATATATATATATATATATATATATATATATATATATATATATATATATATATATATATGTTATATTTATATATACTACTTATCCAAAATTGCTTTTTGGAATGTTATATTTATATATACCTACTTCTTGTTGCTGGAATAAGCGGCGTATGTACGGTAATATAATCAGAACGAGGCCAAATCTGATCCAGTTCTAGATGTTCAACATTAAATTCTTTCGCTTCATCAGCAGAAATAATAGGATCATATCCTATAGTCTGAAATATATAACAATAATATAGGAATAATATATAAAAACAATATCATAAATAATACCTACGTACGAAATACTTTATAATAGGTACTTTTTTTTTGTAAATGTAACTCCATATTTATTTTAAAATTTAGATCAGGTCTAACTTGACAGTTGTAAGATTAAGATGACATATGCAACAATTAACCCTCGTTAAAGTGTTTTTTTAATGTTGGATCAGCGGCAAGAGAAAATTGCCATTATGCAGGGTTCTTAGCAACCTGGAAAACCTGGAGAAGTCAGGTAATTCAGCAATCCGACTAAAAATCAGGAAAAAGCCAGGGAATTTTCAAAAAATAATAATATCAATATTTCCACCAGCTTTGCTGCGGCTCTTATATAAGAAATATATTCAGACTTGCCCGCCGGTGCCATTCACAATAATAGGAACTCCGACGACTAGAAAATCGGCTTAAGTAGTGTGACTTTCTAGTGGGACCTAAGTGGGAGCATATTATGTTTTAAAAGATTAACCTGCCAGGAGCGCTAGTTTTACGGCTATTACAAATTGTGACAAATTCCCCTATAATTTTTGTAAAATTAGATGAGTAGAAAATGTTCAAGTCTGTGAAAGGGCATTGGACATTAAAACTTAAAATTTGGATGGAAGATAAAGCCACTAAGCTTCCATCAAATGTTTCAGTTACTACGACAAAAAAGGCTTTAAAAAGTACGTTTTTAAGACAAAGACACATTTTTTTTACACATGGCCGCCATTTTAGAACCATTAAAAAAAATCAGAGCGATAAACCTATTGTTCCTTTTTTGTATGATGATATATTACAAACGAATGAATAAAAAAAATCTTAAAAACACAAGTTATGGATAAAGGTCTCCAACAAATTTTAAAATTAAATTTTGATAACAAAGGTATTCTTTTACCAACTAATAAGACTGATGTTGGATTTGCCACTAAAAAAGCATTGAAAGACCTAAATGTTCCTGAAAAGGACAAACTTATTTTTTGTCAGGATGACAGACATTTTGATAAATCGAATAAAGAGGTTAATAGAACGTTGTTGTCTTAAATATAAGTATATTAAATATGTAACATGCTTAAAACCAAACATCATGCTTGATCAAGGAGTTTCACATATAAGAGCCCAAAGTAAGCGTATTTGTACGAAAAAGAAATAATTTCCACCGAAAAAAGTGGTCAGCGGTATAGCCAGCATCTAGTAAATACCGAATTTATAAATTTTTGCAAAACATATAATCAAACTACTCAATTGGGTACATTTTTCTACAATTTCATGTTATTAATTTAATTTTGATAATTTTTCATGGAAATGCCACAGTTGAGTCGGGGTTTTCCATAAATAAAAATATTTTAGTTGAAAATCTATTAGAGGAGTCCATTAAATGTTAATATTTCCGACAAAATGAGGCTATGTGTTAAAAATGCTTACAAAACTTATCAAGATGCCCTGCACAACCAAAATCGCCGAAAAGGGAAAGAAAAGAAATTGATCTCGAAAAAAAAGGGCCGAAAGTGAACTTTATCATTTAGAAAATAAAAAAGAAAAAACTAGAAAAGGAAGCAGCATCAATGGAACTGGAAATATCGGAACTGAGATGAAAAATTTAAAATACTTATTTTCTATTTTTTCTATAATCCTTTTAAATTTAATTTTTAATAATGACATGTCGCAAGTATATATTATTTTTTTGTTTGTAAATGCTTTGTAAAACTGCATTTTCTTTAACTTAATTTTAAATAGAACAAAGTATCTTTTTAAAATGTATACCTCTTCCAGTTAAAGTAACCCTGCTTGCTCTATTACTATAGCATTTTCTTTAATATTTTATATTTCTTATACAATTACATTTAAGTTTAGTTTCATTAGTTTTTTGGTTTTTTTATAAGAAATATTTCTCAAAATATAACTTGGAATTTCTGTGAAATTGTCAGGAAAAACCTGGAAAAGTCAGGGAATTTGACAATTCAAAATTGCTAAGAACCCTGTTATAATTTTTCAGATGGGTCCGGCGATATAATTAAAAAATGCAAAAATATATAGGACGTGTTTGATTTAAAAATACATATACTTGGATCATAACTTTAACTTAGGACACCCTATATACCTATATAAACTTCTAAAACTTGACTTGAAAATATTCTCCCAAGCTATAGAGGCTATATTTAATTAGCATTTATTTTACGCTTTGCTTGAAAAGTGGAATGTCTTTTATATTTTTCAAGTTGTCTGGTAGGTGATTGTAAATTTGTATAGGAAGAATCGCTGCTCCATTCGATACAATATTCAGCTCGCGCTGTTGTAATAAATATTATTTGTGCGTCTTAAGTTATATTTGATTTCCCTTTCCGTAAATGAGATATATAAATCAGGATGCTTTTCAATACATAAAAGACAAAATAAAACGTACATTGAGGTCACTGTTAAAATTTGAAGGTCCCTAAACAGCCCTTTACAAGAGCATAAGCGGGATTTAAACAAAATTGTTCTTATCCTTCCCAAATTACGATAGAATAGTCCTGACAGATCTGATCAATGTGCTGAGTCCACTTAAGTTGTGAATCAATATATAACCCCAATGATCTTGTTACGAGTTTTTGCTCAATTAATCTGTTATTTATATTTACATAAAGGCTAGAATCCAACAAAAGAGGAGACAACCAAACCATTTCCGTTTTTGAAACATTCAAGAAGATCTGCTCGCAATAGTTACTCAGTCTCTGAGCACATGCGCTTGCCTTAAGAGAAAGATAACTGATTATTTGCTGACACTATAATACTGGTGTCATCAGCGAATTGTTAAATATAACAATCCTGAAAATTAAGTTATAAATCATTAATAAATAAGATGAAAGTATAGGTCCCAACCTGCCCCCTGAGGAACTCACAAATCGACCTGTTTTGGTTTGAATTCTATATTACGTCCGGAAATATTGACCTTTACGTTTTGAACTCTATTTTCCAGGTAGGATCTTTACCATGTCATGGAATTACTACCAATACCCAAGGATTCCAGTTTAAAAATAAGCCAGTTATGCCTAATCGTATCAAATGCACGAGAAAGATCAAAATTGATACACACTATTTTATTCTTTTTATCTAAGTTATATAACACATTTAAATAGCCTTAAAAGGTTATCTTCTGTAGAAAGCCCCTTACGAAATCCGAACTGCGAAGAACTCATTATTTGATTAACTACAACAAAGTACCTGAGAAAGTAAGGAAATCCCGCGATAATTCGAGAGCTGATCTATTGCCACTTTTTGAGGATAGAAATTACCACAGCTTGATTTAACAGTGATGGAAATAATCCATCATCAAAATATTTATTAATTAATACTGCCAGTTGATCAAAGAACTGTGAAACACAAACCAATTTGGGGCATTTTCATATATATATATATATATATATATATATATATATATATATATATATATATATATATATATATATATATATATATATATGGTGATAGTACTCGACAAAATAGGAAAAAAATGCCAGTATATATACATGGTCAAAAACGCACCATTTTCGTTATACAGGGTGTCAGAGTTTCAATTTTTTTCTCGTTTTTTGCGTTTTTTTCCAGTTTATTCTGAGACATTTAGTTAGTTAACAAATTTAGAACATGTATTATTTTTAAGAACCTCTACGATAAAATATTAAAATCGTGGATGATGGTAGTATACAGGGTGTTACATTTGTAGTTTATCTTGCGGAACTTTTTTTTGCAGCACCCTGTATGAATTCTGATATAAAATTTAAACTCTTTGTTCATTTCTTTAGCTCTTTCGTATTTTGCATTATTCTCGTATCTATCACAGTTTTCGACTTATTTGCAATAATTGCCATAGATGCAAATTAAGTGTAGGCTAAATAATGAAACTGGAAAAAAAGGTAGTAGGCTGAGGCAGGTCATTTGTTAATTCTGTTCTTTAATCTGACATTTTGTAAGAAAATATATTTTTTTGTTGACGTTTCCGTAGTTGTTTCGAGTTGTTTAATGATGGTTGAATTCACAAATTAAGAATATGCAAAAATTCATTTCATTTATGGACTTGTCAACGGAAATTGTTACGAAGCCAGACGACTCTATGAACAGAAATATCCAAATCGCATGGTGCCCAATAGGCAAACATTTGCAAAGGTACATAATGGGCTATGTGAAAATGGATCATTCAAGAAATCTACTCATTTAGCAGGAGCAAATAGAACGGTTAGGACTCCTGAAGTCGAGGAAGCAGTCCTGAATGCAGTAGAAAATGATCCTGCTACCAGTACGAGGAAAATTGCAGCAACACTTAACATTTCATTTGTGCTTGTATGGAAAATTTTATTAGACAACTTAACGTATCCTTACCACATCCAAAGGGGTTCAAGCTCTTCTCCCACGTGACTTTCCACTCCGTTTAAATTTTTGCCAGTGGTTCCTACAAATGCTAGCCCAAAATCCATTATTTGGAAACACGATTTTATTTAGCGATGAGGCAAATTTTTCTAGAAATGCCATATCTAATTTTCATAACAATCATTTTTGGGCAGAAGAGAATCCGCATTCGATACATGAAAATAATTTCCAGCAACAATTTTCAGTAAATGTGTGGGCCGCCCATATTGGAGATTATTTGATAGGTCCATTTTTCCTGCCAGCAAGGCTAAACGGACGATATTATCGTCAATTTCTCGAAGACGAACTCCTGGTATTGCTAGAAGACGTGCCAATTCTTCTTAGAAATCAAATGTGGTTTATGCACGATGGTGCACCAGCACATTTCAGCATAGAGGTGAGGGAGTTTCTAAATAATAATTTTAACAACCGTTGGATAGGGCGAGGGGGACCTCAGCCATGGCCCCCTAGATCTCCAGATCTGAATAGACGCTAGAAGACGTGCCAATTCTTCTTAGAAATCAAATGTGGTTTATGCACGATGGTGCACCAACACATTTCAGCATACAGGTGAGGGAGTTCCTAAATAATAATTTTAACAACCGTTGGATAGGGCGAGGGGGACCTCAGCCATGGCCCCCTACATCTCCAGATCTGAATAGCCTGGATTTCTTTTTCTGGGGAAACCTGAAAACATTGGCGTATCAGACCCCCAATCCAGACAGAAGAAGATTGAAGAAACAGAATAACAGCTTCATGCGACATCATTCGCAATACTCCTGGAATATTTGACAGTCTGTCAGTTCATGAGACGAAGACTTGATTCTTGCATTCTAGCAAGAGAGGCGGACATTTTCAACAACTTTTATAATTTTATTTTATTTTTAATTTAACTGTAATAATTTTATCTGATTGTTAATTATCATGTCGGTTGATTTAAAATAAAACCCGTTTCTTAATTTTTTGCTTAATTTCGCCTACATGCAATGCATCGATTATTGCAAATAAGTCGAAGACTGTGATAGATACGACAATAATGCAAAATACGAAAGAGCTAAAGAAATGAACAAAGAGTTTAAATTTTATATCAGAATTCATACAGGGTGCTCCAAAAAAAGTTCGGCGATAAACTTGTAGGTGGTGCAAAAAAATTAACACCCTGTATACTACCATCCACGATTTTGATATTTTATCGTAGAGGTTCTTAAAAATAATACATATTCTAAATTTGAACTAATTGTCTCAGAAGGAACTGAAAAAAACGCAAAAAAACGAGAAAAAAATTGAAACTTTGACACCCTGAATAAATATGAAATAAAATAATATACATATATATATATATATATATATATATATATATATATATATATATATATATATATATATATATATATATATATATATATATATATATATATATATATATATATATATATATATATATATATATATATATATATATATATATATATATATATATATATATATATAGTTGATTTTTGATAGTCAAATCATTTTTTTATCATTTTTCTGGGTGATGTTTCGGCAGGTTTCTCTGGCCATTTTCAAACTACAATATTTAAATCTAATTACTATTTTTTTTAAATATGTTATAAAAATTACTCACGACAGATCGCAATGTCCAGGGTCAATATTCATTTGTTTAAATATTTTTGAAAATTGACCCTGGACTTTGCGATCTGTGGTGAGTAATTTGTAGAACAAAACCCAAGGAAATATATATATATATATATATATATATATATATATATATATATATATATATATATATATATATATATATATATATATATATATATATATATATATATATATATATATATATATATATATATATATATATATATATATATATATATATATATATATATATATATATATATATATATATATATATAATATATATATATATATATATATATATATATATATATATATATATATATATATATATATATATATATATATATTCATTTGTCATTATGTGCACCATGGATGTTTTTTATTGGTTTTTAAATTACACTTTCACTCATTTAATATGGTTAGTTAGATATA